>VZRN01003361.1:0-102478 GCA_013397935.1 Dasyornis broadbenti
CTTGTCTCAAAACTGGGACACAGGGGTAAGAGGCTAATCACAGGGATTTTATCCTTTGCAGTCTGCATGTTTCTTGTTTGGAAAACATTGTGCAAAGTGTGCTGCCATTATGTATAAATACAATCTACTAACCTAAAAAAAAGCCTGAAAAATGTTTTTTTCAGCACCGCAATATTTTGTAAATATTTCACCTAAAGTTATCTTTCTGTTCTGTGGAAGGTGAAACTGCAATTGCAGATACCTTCAGAGTAACATACAATGAGTTGCTGGTGTGGTTTCCTTCTGGCTGCTGGTGAGTGCCTTCAGTATGGACCCTGTATTTCTCACTCAGATGTGGCTGTCACACCAGTTTGTTACACCACAAGCAGTCGACAAAAGAATATGAGAACCTTCACCCTGCTTTAACTAGCTGGGGGCCATAGTTATTTCAAAATGTTTTTCTTTTCCTAGCTATTTCAACTGTTCCAGATATTTATGTTGTAACAGTAACAGTACAGTACAACAGTACAACAGTACAACAGGTGTTGTAACAGTACTGGGCAACTTGTAGTTCTGTGTATAATTTGCTACTGCGACTACTACTGCAGCTGTCATACTATCAAAACACAATACCAACATTAAAAATTCTAAATCTATAGATTTAAAAAGAGACATTGAAATGCTGAATTGGATTTTAGAAATGACAACTATTTCACTGCAAAGGTTTTAGAGCAAAAAGAGATAAAGCTGGCCTTTGGTTTGGGCTGTGACTGACACAACTGATTTTTCTAGAGACTTCAGCTATCTCATTGCATACAAGAGGATAACTGTTTTTGATATTTATAATGCACAAAGACATACATTTTACTTTGCTCCACAGCTATTTTCAATTTATAACAAAATTATATTGTCTTTCATTTTTAGTAATTTGTGAATTATTTTGAAAATTTTGCAGTAAGTTGTGCATCTTCCACTTTGCTTACAAATAGAAATAACGGCGTCTTCGTTCAACCTCTAGATTTTGAGGCACATATTTCAAAGTCATTTTGTGGGTAAGTTTCAATCTAGCAATCTGTTCAAAAGGGGTCATGCGAAAATTTAAAATTAAATATTTTGCCTTTTCTTAAATTCAGTATCTGTCAATGCATAGGAAACACTTTGAGGTTAACAATCCTAATTGTAGTCTATTTACAGACCCAGGTATGCTGTAGTTCTCAGAACAATTACTCCAGTTTAAGACAAGTGTAACCTACTATTGAATCAGCTTGAAACATCCTGTTTTGTGTTAATTTTTAATTATTTCCATGTACATTTGTCTCAAAAATTTTTGAGAGCTGGTATTTATTTTGAAGTGTACAGTGAAAATAAGTGGGTAATTTTTCCATCTGTTTCTAGCAAATTTGTCCAACACAGCAATACCATAATAAACTTTATCATATTTGAGTCCTGTGAAAAATAGCACAGAAATACTGTATTAGACCTATATTTCCAACAAACTTTTTCAATGGTAAAAATATAAATGTGTTTGGTCAAATGCAATTTGACAATTTTTTAACCACAATCAACAATTTAATAGTAGTGTGAGTCACAATAAATATTCCATATGCCTTGCTAGAGAAGAGAAATGAAGTGTATATGTGCTGACATACCCAGCCAATGTCCCAGTTGAAATATCTACTCATAGTCAGTAAAATATTTAAGTCATATTGATTCTGGAGGGGCTTGAGTACATGCCTATAGTTGAGCGCTCTGATGAATAAGTATGGATTTAAGTGTGCTGTTAAATATTCTGCTGAGCACAGACCTGGACTTGTAATGTAATAGTGATCTATTGAATAGGTCACAGAGAAACCCCTGAAATCAGCGAGTCTCTGAAGGGCCATAAAACTCTGTCTTTGTGGAGGTTATTAGTGGGATTAGACCAATACCAGAAGTAACAAGTATACAGCCTCAAACTAAACTCAAAGATGTTTCAATATTTATAGTTTTAAATGTGTTTAAAATTTCCTGCAATAATGAAAAACTATACTTGGAGAAAATTCTGCAACTAGGCTCCATAGAAATAGACACATATTCTAATTTTTTCTAGCTCTTAAATTTGTTGATGTAGGGTGGGATTCCAGTTGCAACTGTGGCACACCATCATTCAGCAGGTCTCTTTTTGGTTTTAGTATTTGGCTTCTATTTTTGTGTTCAACAGTTGTTAAAAGAGGGAATGTGATATGAATACACCTATTTTTTAACCTACAGTTTTTGGTAGGTAATGATATTTTTACCCTAATTTCCAACTTTCCTTGGTTTTGTTTTCTTTTACTTCATTCTATGCACTTTACCAGTAGCTATATAATCTGAATGTCATTTTCTATTCATTAGTTCTAGGTTGCTTCTCAGGCTGATCCAAAGCTCTCTCAAGTGAATAGAAAAAGTAATGTGAACTTTGAGTCTGATCTAATGTCTTCATGCTCTTTAACATTTGCTCCTGATTAGATGCTACTGTCCAATTAACATTTCCTCTACTGCAGGTTATTGCTAATCAGGTTTAAAATAATCAGGACTTGTATAAAGTAGGGAAGAACATCTCTCCAAAAGAGGTATCTAATTTTCTCTCCATGACAGTTGTCTAGAAAATGGCTTTTTAAGCCAAATATTTAATAAATTCCAGCATTTCTATGATGAATGTGTTAAAACAGCTAATAGATGAAGTTCTTTCTGGTGCAGGTAGGTTGAGCATAGTTATTCTCTATTATATAATTATATTGCAAGACTTCACCCAGATGAATTATTTATTGTTTGGTATAAAGCATTTTCAAACTTTTTGCAAGGTGTATTTTGTAGGTGTTCTAGAGCTTCATTATTGCCCACTATTGTTTATTCCTAGTGCATTATAGTGTTTACCACTATATACAGCGAGAGCATTCCAAGGGAGGAGCAATCTCTTTATAACTGTAGGACCATATCAGTTTTTGACAGGACCAAATTCAAGCAGAAGCAGATGCTTCAGGCTTCTCTCTCCTGCACAAAAAGAAGTGATCTCCAGTTTTTCATGTCATAGTAGATCACAAGGCTAACTCCTCCCTGGAGATCACTCTGTAAGTTCCTGGGACTTTAGCTTATTCTTTCCCCAGATAAATTAAAAATAACTAGCAGTAACTTTCTCTGTATTTGTATTATCCAGAAATAATTTTCATCTGCTAGACAATTCTGTACATTTATTCCATTTGACAAATTGATTCTGGCTCACAAAGACCACTGCAGAGAATATAACAGGGTTACAGGATTTAGTCATTTGATTGCTGAGTGGCAAGGGCAGTTCATAGAGGAAAGAGTTCATACACTGGAGGTCATCCTGAGAACTAACTTTGTGGGATGGCTATTGCTCTGGCTTAACTCTAATTTTACCCATTCTTATTTAGTGTTGTGAGAACTCACGCTGTCTAAATAACCTTGAAATCCAATCCTTTGCGAGATACCAGTGCTACCCAGTCAATTGATGCTCATCGCAACATTTTTAAAGCCACGCCCAAGGTACTAGCTCCTTGGCTCCTGATTTTAATTGAAGTACGATTGCTTAATTTCCCTTTACTTTCTGTGTGTTTTTTGAAAATCCATCCCTGTAGACTGAATGGTAAGTATAAGATGAACCCTATTTGTAAGGCAATGGGCTATTCAAATTACTGGGTATTCTTAGTCTTGTTAGCAGGAGTGGGTTTGTGGTCATTACCATATGAAAAGGAAAAGGCCAGTGGGAAGGAAAAAAACCCCTTAAACTCTGTTCTGAGTGGAACATAAGCATTTTAGCCTGATGATCATATCCTTCCCTGATTTTTATCCTCTTCAAATGTTTCCTAAACGTACGCAAAAATATATGAATATTGTCAATGTTAGGTATTGAAAGTACTGTAGGATAGAGTCAATATTTTTGCTCAGGAAAAGAATTCTGAAGCTGAGTATCACGCCTGGAAACTGACATAGTGACCATTTAACTTGTAG
The DNA here is from genome assembly GCA_013397935.1 of Dasyornis broadbenti. Classification (NCBI taxonomy): domain Eukaryota; kingdom Metazoa; phylum Chordata; class Aves; order Passeriformes; family Dasyornithidae; genus Dasyornis; species Dasyornis broadbenti. The sequence continues at coordinate 3,970 of VZRN01003361.1, forward strand.
AAAGTCCTTGGATTTTTTTTTTTTGACTGATAACAAACAGGAAAAAAAGCAATAAATTCTCTGAGTTTTTAATGATTTCATTTACACATCTCACCTGAGAATCTGTTTGTTTATCACAGCCATAAGCAAGTCCAAGGTGTGTATTTATCAGCTGTAATTTCCTGTTGGATTCCTTCCTTAAATATCCCCCTATTGAGGAAAGCAGCTGTGGCATTTGATATTCTTTTCACAATATTACTGAGTCAAGCCCAGCAGCTTTAAATTTGTGCTGAGGAGGTGTAAGTACATAGCAACAATGTCATGCAAACAGTCTGTAGCAGTCAGTACAAGAAGCAGAGTATTGTTTCTGGACGTTGCTAATTATTAATTATTTGGTATGTGTTTTCCAAATTATCATACAAATTTATCAGCCTAGACATGATATCAATTTTGCAGTCATTTACTAAAGCAAATATTTTACTCTTTCATGGAAAAAAAATGACTCATAAAGCAGTAGAAAATGGTGGTAAAGCATCAGCAGATGCTGTATAGAAAAATCTGAAAACAAACCTCCCAATCTCATGGACTATTCCAATAGATATGTACTATTAAAAAAAAGAATTTGTTCATTAGTATCCAGAGCAGTCAGATTTGATCTGAATGAGATAGGCCCCAATTACATTGTCAATTCTAAGGTGATTAAAAGCCCCTGTAATCTACATAAAGGGTTGAAATAGTGTCTTCTTTTTTCTCTCTTACTGCACTTTGAATAAAATGTTTGCTTATTTTTTAAATGATAAAATTTCAACAATGAACACGAAGTCAAAGGAAGAAAAGAAAACCCAAGACAATTCTTTTTGTAATTATTCTACCTTAAGCAATACTTTCTTTACAATGTAGTTCTCACATGGATAATAAGAACCAACATTTTCCTAAACTGGGTAGATTTTCGGGGAAAAAAACCCTTCCTTGACAATTCTAGTGTCTAACTCACAACATGAAACTAAATCTCCTGAGCTTAAGATTTGCATTTTGGTTTTGCACAGTTTTCCCATTTCATTTCACTTGTAAGCTTCTGCTGTCTTGTCATCTGTGGCAGTCAGCGCTGAACTATTCTTCGACACTGTAGTGTTGCAAACTTTGAAAGTGTCTCATGTATTGACAAAGATTTAAAAAAGATGAATAGAAATGAGAATAATAGATGCCTTTCAGTGAGGGGAATTACTGAAGAGGTCATTAAGAGAACCTGAATTTAGGTAGGACCTGTCTTCCTGTAGGGATCTGTAGGCGGGCTATGTTTCAAGGCTGGAAAGAACCCTTATGAGGCAATATATGGCAACATGTTACACAAGACCAAATTAACGCAATTAAAAATAAGAATACTTACTAATGCGAGCATGGAGCAATCTGTTTGCCCAATAAATACCAAAATAAAGTGAAACCAAACCCAAGACCACTTGCTGGCCAGTGGGCAGATGCTATCTGTCAAGGGTAGGGATTAGCAACCCCCTACACCTTTCCCCAAGCATATCAGTACTTGTCAGCACTTCTAGAGGCATTTCATCCACGTAAAAACTTGAGTAAAGAATAGATCTTATAATTATTTTATTCTGGTAGGCATTTTAATTGTACACAGGCTTTCCATTTTAATTTTCTGAACTTTCAAAACTCGTGTTGTTCTCCAAATTATTAAATATACAGATCAAATGGATTCCCCATGAAATATGGGACAAAATCTACATATTCAATATTGTATACTTATTTATGCTGGCCTGCATATACTTGGCCTAGTTTTTTATTATGAGGATCCTTAGTTATTGGTGTAAAAATGATAGCATGAAAAGGATCTGGTATATAACTGTGCAGGAACACAAAGATGCATGAATAATCAAACTTGTGTTCAGATCCTTAATTTATTTCTTGCCTGATATCACTTCACAAGAGGAGATAAGATACAACTTATATTCTATTGCAAGAGGCCGCTGGGAAATACGTCCTTAAAACGCAAAGAAATAGTTGGAGGAAGAGGACATTTCTGATGCGCGCACACACACACACACGCGCTCATACACACACACACACACACAGATAAAACTACTTCTTGACTTTATTCCCAAAGTTATGAAGTAAATAATTTGGCTTTTAATAATGCAATGAAGCACTCCTTAATTAATTATCTGCAAGGTTCCTTCTCCATAAGACACTGCTTTATTCAGTACATGCTGCAGACCTCCTCTGGGTACAGGCAAGGCTGTGTCATAAGAAAATTGCTGTTTGGAACAACTCTGCCTCAGGGAATATTGAAATACCACACATGTAGTAAACAATCAGAGGGCAAGCGGACAAAGAGGACAAAGCTGGAAGTCCATAACTGCGAGAATGATCAACTCCCAGTTGACCCTGAACTTGTCTGGGGTCTGTTGCTTCAGCTGGATTCCTACAAATCTATGGGGCCTGATAAGATTCACCAGAGAATCATCAAGGATCCATGTAATGCCATTGCAAAGCCTCTCTCAATGATTTTTGAGTAATCTTGGGAACCCAGAGAGGTTCCCGTTGACTGGAAGCTGGTGAATGTTGTCCCAGTTTTCAAGAAGTACGAGAGGGAGGACCCCAGAAACTACAGGCCTCTCAGTCTCACATCAGTTGCTGTTAAAATCATGGAAAGGATTGTTATGGGAAGTACTGAAAAACACCTGGAAGACAACACAGCCAAAGGTCACAACTAGCATGGTTTCATGTGGGGTAAGTCCTGCTTGTTGAGCCTGATTTCCTTCTACAACACAGTAACTCACCTAGCTGATCAAGGGAAGCCAATTGATGTAATCTATTTGGAATTCAGTAAAGCTTTTGATAGCATCTCTTGCAATATCCTTCTGGACAAAATGTTCAGCACATTGAAAGGTCATAATGAAAGGTCCAGTTCCTTTCATTAATGACTTGGATGCAGAACTGGAAGGAATACTAAGTTTGATGATGACACTAAATTGGGAGTTCTTGACTCCCTTGAGGGCAGAGAGACCTCAGAAAATTAGAGGGTTGGGCAATCACCAATCATATGAAATTTAACAAGGGTGGGTGTCAGGTTCTGCACCTGGGATGGAGGAACCCTGGTTGTGTGTACAGACTAGGAAATGAGAGGCTGGAGAACAGCACTGCAGAAAGGGACCTGAGGGTTGATGGCAAGCTGAACATGAGCCAGCAGTGCCCTGGCAGCCACGGGGGGCCAACCCTGTCCTGAGGTGCATCAGCCACAGCATCACCAGCCGGGCAAGGAAGGGGATTGTCCTGCTCTGGTCTGCACTGGGGGCAGCCTCACTTCGAGTGCTAGGGGCAGTTTTGGGTGTAAAGTGCAGTGTAAAAATGACATTAATCAAACAGAGACCATCCAAAGGAGTGCAATGAAGTTGGAAAAGGGCCTTGAGGTGAAGCCATATGAGGGGTGGCTGATGTCACTTGGTCTGTTCAGCCTGGAGAAAGGGAGACTGGGGGGAGATGTCATTGTGATCCTCAACATCTTCATGAGGGGAAGAGGAGGGGCAGGCACCAATTTCTTCTCTGTAACCAGCAACTACCTGAGAGAATGGCCTGAAGTTTTGTCAGGGGGAGGAGGTTTAGGCTGGATATTAGGAAAAGGTTCTTCACCCAGAAGGTTGGGCACTGGAACAGGCTCCCTAGGGAAATGGTCACAGCACCAGCCTGTCCTGAGTTCTTGAACCTGAATTCAAGAAATGTTTAGACAATATACTCAGGCACTTGGTGTGACTCTTGGAGATGGTCCTGTACGGGGCAAGGAGTTGGACTCCATGATCCTGATGGGACCCTTCCTAAGGAGAAAGTTTCTGTTCTTAAAACAGTTCAACATCACCTTTTATAATAAATTTGTTTTAAAAAATCACAGTCTCTGCCACATCACCACACTTACATCACTTTTCTGTGTGATACTGACATAGTCATTTAGCGTAACGTTTTAGCAGGTGGCCAGGCGTTGAAGCCTTGATGTATTTGCAAAACTGCTGAGTGTATTCATTTGTCATAAAAATTAATGTAAAATACAGGCAGGACAGACTAAATAAAGTAATTCTAGGTAGTCTGAAAGACTGGGTTCTAGGTGTCCTTATTGAACTTCCAAATTAGTTTGTACTTTTTTGTTTTCTCTCATGTCTCACTTCAGATCTATGAAGAAGAAATAACTAACTCTCTTCCCCCATCTTGCAAGGGTGTTATGAAGTTAAATTAATTGTTAAGAAATTTGTATTCCAAAGCTATGTAAGAAATTGCATGAGTTGGGGTGAAAAGGTCTTTTTAATTTTTAATACCGTAGCTGACATTTTGAAGGAACCAAAAATATATAGAAATTTGTGAGAATGAACACTATTAGATAATTGTTTTGAAGGTATAAAAGTAACTATTTTTTTATTTTCTAGCTGAAATATTTTCTCTATAAAATACTGAATTATTTTCATTCAGATTCTTGTAAATGAAAATTCTATCTTCCGTGTCTGAGAGGAATTTGCATTTAGAAAATGAACCAAGTTAGAAAGGAAAAAGAATGAAATTGTTAAGCTAACAGTGAAAAAATTATTTAAATTTGAACAGTATTTTAAGTTGACCTCACATAAGAATTTTGATCTTTTTGGTAGAAAAGATAAAAAATCTGAAAAATCTGAGCTCTGATCTGAAAAATCTGAGCTCTGATCTGAAAAATCTGAGCTCTGAGAGGGGAGGATGACATAGTTTTAAGGTTTAGACACAACTGAAAAATGAATATTGTTGCCTGTGCCTAAGCATTGGACGTCACTTTTCTGTCTTTAGACACCTTGATTTTGCTGTTCTTTTAGCAATTATTTTCCCAGGTAAAGGGAGCGTAGGTCTTAGGTGTCTATACCAGCAATCCCTAGAAGCAGCAATACCATTTAGGTAAGTAACTGACAGTTTTGGCGGTGACTGTTGGGACTAAGGAGATTTTCAAGCTGCCTGTTTGATCTCTTTGATCTCCCTGCTCTGACCCTGATTCTAACACATTTTACCATGGACTTCAGCCTGGTGTGACATCAGAACAGATTCTCTTTTGAGCAGGAGACTGGACAAGGGTCCTTCCCTGGGCCCTGAACACTTAAGAGATGTGATGAGCATTGACTAAAGGTGTATTTTCAAAAGAAAGTCTAATAAAAATTCTGTATGCCCTCACAAATTTCAAGATAGAGTTTGCAAGAACGTTTCAAAAGAAGGTCACAAGAGAATTTTTACAAAGACAAAACAATCTTTTGCTGCATCTAGGATAATAGAAATTACAAAATTGTTCTGGATATTTTAAAAAGATATCAATAAAAAAGAGACCCTTAGGTAAACAGTAGGCAAAGAGACAGATATTTTTCCAAGTTACAAATTACTGTAAACAATACCTTACCCTAGGAAATCACAAACAATTTTAGTAATAAACAGCAACATCAGCTTAAGTTTTAGTAAATGTTTGGGATGTGCCAGCTAGGCAAAAATGTTCATTGGAAACTGTTACCAGTGGGTTTTAAAAGTGTGAGATAATTTGAACAATCTGTATTCTTCAGTGGTGACCAATTTAGTAGGGTTTTCTTATGTTGAGTCTAGTCTGTTAAGTTTGGTTTATTTACTAATTTTTTTTTCCAATTTATTTATCTGTACAATTTGCCGTATTTTTAATTTAAGCCTGCTCAAAATGAGACCTTGATGACTGGAGAGATTATCAGGGACTGATTCAGTGAGACAATGAACTTGGTCTTTAGGAGAGAAGTGACAGAAATGAGAATCTGAATAAAAAGCAACATTTAAGTAAAGTGTGGTTCCTAATACTAACGCACGTGATCTGGTGAATTTTTAGGACATGCACTCAGGCAACCATTTTAAATGTGTGATCACAGGAACTTAGCTGTGATTACAGCTTGATAAATTCAATAAATTTTTTTATAAACATTGTTATATAATGTACCACTAATTAGCTGTCTTCATATGCAGTGGCTACTGTGTATCTATACATGCACCACAGTGCATGAAATCCCCCGGTACACATTGCCAGGCCAGCATGGTGAAGAGGGAACTCTTTTTTTTTATAAACCCTTATTGAAATTACCATCAAAGGAAAAAAACAAACCCATCAAAGTATAAAGGATGTTGGATTTTTTCCTGTAAATTGAAAATACATTTTTATGGTCTGGAAAAGACAGTATTGTTTTTCTTTGGATTTTTCTTTCCCTCAATACTTAATGTGATGAAAAATTACTTAAACTACTTGTTTTCCACTGTTCACAGGTTGTATCTTTTTGATATGTCTGCAGACTGTTATCTTTATAATCCAAAATTATTATGGTTTATTAGCATCCTTTTTTTCCATGTACTTGAAATAGGTTGGACGAGTCTCAGGTTCTGAGTACCCTGCTCTATTTTGCAGCTTGCCAAGAACACTGTATTTTGCTATGTCCTTCTACTTTGCTTCATGATGATGCTATCAGGTTCAGCTATGCAGTGTTAAAAATAACATCGATGTCACAATTTCTCTAACTGTCACATCACGCATTTATTGTTGTGGAATTGAATGGCAAGCTTTCATTGTGTTAAGCTGTAGGTGTCCCATAGTTTTATAATATTAAAACAGAAATAACATTACTCATCTCTAAACATATGTGAGGCTTTTCCTCCAGCATCTCTCTCTATGCATGATTTCCTCTTCATTTGTTATTAGTCTAATCATATTTTGTAACCTTGGGTCTACCAGTTCTGTTTTACTAATCTCTGTGGTATGTAGAGTGGCAAAACAAGATTCCTGGTGGTTAAAAATGACATTGTGAGTCAGTTAACACCACTGTTTTACTAAAGGAAAGATCCAGGCAATTTTGTCTTTATGTGGTCTTTGTGACTATTCGTTTACAAAACCCTGCTTATACAAAATGGCAATATCTGAAAAATCTCAGTGACTCTTGGTGATCTCAACACATCAACACCACTTAAAAATCTTAACCTTGGCTTGGCATACACCTCATATTCATCTTAAAAACTCATAGCTACTAGAAACAGGATTTGTGTAGCTGTGCTCCAAATGGCTGACTGGCCTTCATCACCTTAGACATGCAGATGTTTTCTCTGTGCTTTTTTATTTTTTTGGCAGAAATAATAGTTTCTCAGCTGTATTGTGTTATCATCTTAGATTCGGAGAGCTTTTTCTACAAAATCAGTTCAAAGATGCATTTTCAGTTGATTTTTGAGTAATGGCTGGTGAAGTAGTTCAGCTTAAGTAACTTCTACACATTTTCATAATTCTCAAGTTGGAAGTGATTAGTAAGTTTAACTGATGAATTATTTGGATGTCTCTGCAATTCTGCTTATAATCTGAACATATCAGAAAAGAGCACTCGTTTTGCTATATTTGCAATCAAATATATGAATAAATTCTGGAAAGTTCCTTTTCCTTCACTAGGGCTTTGATACCCAGATTATAATATTTACATTATTTCAGTAGTCTTTCATCCAAGGAAGCACTGTATAACTGTATCCTCAAACTATGCTGCTAACATCTTTCAAAAATTTGTTGGTTTTTTTTTCATATAGCTAACAGAGATTTTAGTGAACTGCCATGTATATCAGCTATTTTCTGCTTGATCCTTGATGTGTCAGACAGGGATTTATCCTTGACTGTAAATTAGTGCAGTTTTGAAACTCATAGTGATTCCTTGCATCATTCAGCAAAGTGATTACTACAGCTTTTCAGAAGACGGTTCAGCATGAGATTGTATCCGGGAATAAATGAAGGAAGGGGATAGAAGGAACACCAAAGCTGTCGCTAGCAAGATCTCACTCTTTTGCTTTCTGGGAAGTTAGTTCCATTTAAAGATGAGTAAATGAATAATCATATGGTGCCCTAGCGTCTTGGATAAACTTGTGTGGGTGATCAATGTGTTTTAAATTCATTTCACTAAACATATGTAACTGGTAACAGGCGTACTTTCCATACCTACTCCAGACTGTTTCAATGTTTCTTTCAGGAATCTCTTCTTCTCAAGCATACTTTCTATTTGACTTCACATTTCAGTGACTAGATTGAAGTACCTACGCAGTACCTTATAATGTAATGCTTCCTGGGTCTGGGCAGGGCACAGTAGATCCTTACACATTGTAATTTTTTCTCCTGTCAGAGAGTGTGTTCTATCTTCCTGTCCCTAGAATTCCTGCTGAGAAAACATAACTAAACCAAGGTTTAAATTCCTTAATTCCAGATTTAGTGTTTGCAATCTATAATCTTTGTTCTCCTTGAGATTAAAAGCACAAGGCCTTGCTTCCTTACACAGTAATTAGAAGTTTGGTTAGTCTTTTCAAACTCCTGCCAGCCTCCAGGAAAAAATACTGTTTTTCTGATAGAACCATAGACACCTCTGAGACAGTGAATTCAGCATGGTCCCCTGAAAAGCAGGAGAAGTAAATTAGGTAGGCTCTTTCATGTACAAATAAGCTTTGAAAAATCCATCTGAAAGAGAGAATGGAAATTATTAGGTTGGCTCACTCTAGAGGAAGATAAAAACCTAGGATTAGAAGAAATATGCACATCTCTGAAAAATCTGGATGTACAGCTATGGAATAGCTCAAATGATGAATTCATGAAATGAAGTTAATTTGGTTTTAATCCACTACTACTTGTCCTTTTTTCAGTTTGCTTCTTTTTGTATGCTGTTACAACCTTCACTGCATCTCTGTCACAAACTGTCTTTGAATTTTATTTCATAAGAGAACAAGAATGTTGCAAGAGAGTTACTTTCTTTTAATTTGCTGTATATGTCATCTATCTTTAAATATAGCATCACTTTATGGAAATTCTACCTGTACTGCTGTCCTTTCACATCTAAAGCTTTTTAAATAGATTATGGCTTATTCTATGAGTTTCCTCAGTCATGTATTTTAAGGTTATTGGTCCAGCACATACTCACTTATAGCTACATGTTGTCTTTCTAATCTTCAGTTACCTATGCTAAGATATTAGTAATTCATCCTACAGGTCACATTCATAAAAGTGGGACACTTATTCCTGTAAGGTTATTCTGCTATTTTCAACCTTTATGAGATGGTATTTTTATCACTGATCTTTTATGTAGACTGAGTGGTTTTTTGACATTTAATCATTCTGACACTGCCCAATAAACCTGTATTCCCCTCTTTCCCTTTTTGTGTGTCTGGTTGCTATTTTTCATGATGCTACAAGTAACACTGACCTGTATTCTTTTCTTGGCTTTTTAAGATAACATATTCTTCTAAATTCTGAGTTCTTGCTGGTTTTGTCACCTCAGTTTTATTCTTTTCCATCTCAAGGACTGATATATTTCTTCAGGACTGAGACAGACATTTTCTCAAGATAATATCATCGTATCTCTCCTCTTCCTCACCTATTTGCAACAGCACAGTATCCCCTAGGAAACCTAAGCATATATTCTCCACAAAGGAAATTTCATGCATATGGGAAAGAAAGGAGTTTTAAATGTTTGGTTGAGCCCAAAGAGCAGACTATCAATAGGCATTGCAATACAGCCCTGTGTCTCTTTAGTGTCTTTGAATACCAATTTCCTCCATTGTGCTACCCCTTGGCTCTGGGTTGTCCTGAGCAGAGACAGACTAGACAGCACATTAATGCTGAGTGCAGCTGTATGCTAGGAGCTAATACCATCCTGGTGTGTTGTTTCACCTTCATGTCAAGAAGCTTTTGAAACTCTAAAGTTAAAACAAATCCAATTTTGTACATAGATATAAGCACTGATACAATTTCTTCTAGTACATGGTACTATAACTTTATTAGTTTCAGCTGCTTCTCATTGACTGTGGTCTCAGCAAGGTTAGAAATCAGCTTACATGTTGGATACAAAGTTAAAACGGTTGCACAGATGGTGGGAATTTTTCACCTCCCAGTAATTTTGAATGAGAACTGACTGTATAATTATTGCAGAGTTGTTTGAATCCAACCAAATTCACATTTCCACAGCTGCCTGATCCCTGTTGAGTATGTCATATCTATGAAGCTTGGCCAATGTACTCAATGCAGCTTTGTCGTACGTGGGTTCCGGGGAGAATGCTGATGTGGTGGCAATTGTTTTACCTGCTGGGGATATTGCATCTACTTGCAACCAATGCCCACGTGTCTCTGCAGCTATAGCTGTATGCTTATATTACGTATTTGGCCCGTGCTGGCAAGACTCTTCCCTGTTAGTGTTTGGATGCATCATATTAATAAGGACATTAGAGAAGTGCACTACTTAGCAGGCAACCAGTGACATCACTGGGAAGCAGCAGAAACAGGTTTTTAAACCATCTTTCCCATTTTCAGTGTTGCCTGAACATAGCTCCTCTGCTTCATCCCAGAGAAAGGAGAGTGTTTACACATTTTCTTTGTGCTGGACTAGAGAAGAAGTCAGGCTCAACTGGCAGTTGGCAACTAACAGCCAGAAGATAATTGATGAAACTTGTCTTTGTCACCTCTTCATTATCAGAGTTACTCTTTCCTATGAAATTTCACTATATAAAGATTATAAAGAGAGTGGGATCCAGATTTGCTCTCTTCTGACTTTACTATGCTTTCTGCTCAGAACTCATGTTTTCAATTTAATGGTCTTAGGCCATACATTTTGTTATTTTACTCTCAAAGGGACAAGACATAAATTCCTTGTTTTTCCTTTTCTTTAGAAACAGAAGCTGATCTCAGCCTAAATTTTCTTTACAGGGGTCATAAAAAGCCCCCATTAAACCATTAGTGTTCTATGTATTCTCATTGGTCTTCTAACCGTGCTTCAGAATTTGACCTATTTTGCACTATTCTGCAGTCCTAGCTCTTTGTACAATCTTGCTTCCAGTTTACTTTCAGGGAAAAATGGTTTCTGTCTCATCTCCTCTCCTCTCGCCTCCTCTCCTCTCGCCTCACTACTACATAGTCACAGAGTAATCTGAGTTGGAAGGGACCCGCAAGGATCATCACATCCAACTCCTGGCCCTGCACAGAACCATCCCCAAGAGTCACACCATGTGCCTGAGAGCACTTTCCAAACACTTCTTGAACTCTGTCGGGCTGGTGCTGTGACCACTGCCCTGTTCTATCATCCAGTCTCCTCTGAGTGGAGAACCTTTTCTTAACACCCAACCTAAACCTCCACTGACACAACTCCAGGCCATTCCCTTGGGTTCTGTCACTGGTCACCAGAGTGAAGAGGTCAGTGCCTGCCCCTCCTCTTCCCCTCATGAGGAAGCTGTAGAGAGTGATGAGGTCTCCCCTCAGTCTCCTCTTCTCCAGGCTGAACAGACCAAGTGACCTCAGCCACTCCTCATATGGTTTCACCTCAAACCCTTCACCATCCTCATGGCCCTCCTTTGAACAAAGCAGAGTTTCACAAGCCACTGTCCCCTTGCATCCACTAAATTCCATTATGCATGCAGTCTGTACCTCAAGGCTTCCAAAACTCCAGTATTCGAGAACTCCTATCATACTATCACTGTATCATTTTATATTCAGAAACTGTTTTGTCAGCAATTTTTCCCCTAATTGAGGAGGTCTGATCTTGATTTTTGTGTTAAACTAAATTTCAGCTAGTGGTAGACCGTTCTAGAGATGGTGCTCACACATACATCAGAAGTAAGAATACATCTCTTCTAGAGTTGTTTGTGAATCTGTCTGTCTGTCTGTCTATCTATCTATCTATCTATCTATCTATCTATCTATCTATCTATCTATCTATCTATCTATCTATCTATCTATCTTTTATCTGTCTTAATGGCATTTTCCACCAGACCAGTCAGTTAAGGATGTCTGGAACTTGACTGGTTGCATGTTGAAATCCATAATCCAGTTCTGCCTATCAGGTGGTAGACCAGGAAAAGATCTAACAATTTCTAGGACATGTCTGACAAATGCAGATTTAATTCTTCCCATGAAAATATTGGAACAAATTTCTCCACGTAGCCTTATAGTAACACAAATAGTAGTCCAACAACATAGCTTCTGAAACAGATTCTTGTGTTACTATTCCCCTGTGCAATAATGCACCTTTATTTCTGAGAATCCATCTTGTCTCTATCAGTATGTTTCGAGGATTATGCTGTATTTTCAAATAGTGTAATTGCAGTTGGTAAAACCCCACCCTATTTTGCTGTTATATTTAACCAATGCATTTGTGCTATGAGCACAAATGTTAAGTGACTAGTTCTTGCTATTGCCAACTTTCTGTAAATGAATATGTAAAACTTCATTCACCTACCCTCTTCCTCTCTCCTTAAGCATAGGGACATTATGATTTCGTAAGTGCCCTGTAATCAGTCTAATCTGTAAGCATCCTATCCATCAGCAATTTTCCAAAACATCTGAAAATGCCTAGGTCTGTGTACTTTTGTCAAAATACTTAAGAATAGGAACTTTATTAACCCTGTCAGCTTTGAAAGTCTCTGTCCAAACTTGAATACCATTGTGTGTTCTTCTTTCTAAGTGCTTGACAGCTACTAATAAAGACTGTCAAGCTTGGCAAGAATTTTCCCACAGATTTTACCATCCCTCCCACTTTGCACACTCATTTGTCTTTTCATCTTTGAAGTTTGGAATAGCTAGGAATTGACTGCCTTCTTCAGGCCTTCTTTCAAACATTTCTGGAGCCTGAAGCTTTACATTTGCTGTATAATTTGGGTCCTATTTCACAGTCCTGTCAAATGCACTTTTTAGTCTTTTGTGATGTTCTGCTGCTGTACTCTCAAAAGTCAGAACATCAGCTCTGTACATTTCAATAGATTCAGTTCCTTCAAGAATTACGTAGCACTTAGTGAAAATTCTCAGGAACGTATTTTAAGCCAAAGGTAGCCTGTGAAACTACTCCCTCCTGCATAGTGCATTGAAAGTGGCTTGCCTGGAATTCCTCTTATCTGGGGAGATTTGTAAAAACCAAGCAGACAGACATTTAAGTTAGTGAAAGATTATTGTGTCAGTGTCACGTCACGGAACTTTTTCTCAATCTATTTAGTTCTCTTAGATCTAAACACTAACAATAATGCAGATTTTCTTTCACTGTTAGTGGTATATATTGAGAAGCCATTTCTAATATCTCTTGCCATTTGTTAACAAAATGGTTGAGTTTCTGTTTCTGGCTTAGAGATCTGTAAATGAACAGGCTTTATGGCCAGTGTACACATACCATTAAGGACAGCTGGTCTCCTACATTACCCTCTCTGGACTCTTTCATGACATGCAGCCTCTGCATTTCATGCTGGCTGCAGCTTATTTAAAATTGAGTTTGGGCCAAAATATTTGTTCCCACTGATTTTAATTGAATCATCTTAATTTTTGTTTTCAGTTGTAGTCTCCTGCTTTAGCTTCCCATTATAAGTCCTCAATTGTATTGAACTTTCCACTATGTATTTTGGTCTCTCATTCAGTTTTTGGAGTGGCCCTCATATTCTGTTGTTACAAAGTGGCTCAAAGGTTCTGTCCCATTACCTCCCTACAAGCACCTTCAAGGTTACCCACCCAGACCTTGGGAACAAGTGCAAATTTGGAAAGCAGCAGGACTTAGTGTGCCACAGGCAGGCCCTGGAACCCCACACATAAGAATAACCCAGGCAAAAGCTATATTAGATAACCAGCACATGTTCCAAAGGATACACTGACAAGACACTGTAGATTAGGCCTATAATGCATTGGAGTTCCATTGATTTGACCTCCTGCTGCACACATATCTGCCTAGCAGCCAACCTCATCAGAGCTGGACATGCCACAGGTCAGTCACAGGAGGCCAATAAAACCAATGCCCAGTGCTTGCATGTCCTAATAACATTTTGGTAGCTACCACACGTGACTGCTGCTGACTTGGTGTGACATGCCTTGCCATCCTTACACAAGAAGCCAGAATAGCCAGAGGTACTCTGGTCTTGTTGTAATTTATAAAGGGACTGTGTTGTCCACAGCCAGGCATGCACAAGGGCACAAACTTTTAGCTAGAGATAAGGCAAACAAGAATGGACTTTATTTGGGTAATCACTTTGCCCAAGATTTTCTCCCTTGCCACTACCTTCTGCCCTTCTCTCGGTTTCTCTTAATCTCTGAGTTACACTGCCTAAGTGCTGTGAAAAGGCCAAGTAGCCCAACAACCCCACAAAACCCCACAGCTTACTTTCTGTCTCTCTCAGGAAAAAAAAAAATGAACTGTGATTGAGAGGCTCTGGGCTTCCTCCTGAGCTCAGCACTATCCTTATGGGTTCTTTTCATCTCTGTGACCAAAGTTCTGAAGTGGAAATATTCAAAATCATTTTTTGAGGCCATTAACACTAGCAGAAACCTGGATTCACAAACCTAAGGCATTTGAGGTGGTGATCTCCCAGTTCCCATGTGATATACATCTTCAGCCAGGTATGACAAAGTTCTAAGAGACAGAAGTTCAGATCTCTTTTATCTTCCCCTACCCATTCCCCTATGAACCTCTCTGCATGCATGATAGGAGTTTAATGTATATTTTGAGTCGACAGAAATGGAAACTGAGCAGGGTTAAAGGCTGCACCTTTTGCTATGGCATGTTGTGTATTGGAGATGAACTGCGAGAAGTAATGTCCTGTAGTTCCTCTTTCCACCTCCCATATGAGAGCAAATCCATTTGAACACTGGTGAGGCACAGCAGTGTGCGCGCTGGCACTCACTGAGGCACAGTGACTTTTTCTGCCAAGGCCAAGACAGGTACTCGGCAAGCTAACAGGAGAAGAGATGAGCTGAGCAGTGAGACCTCTGTGTGGCTGGGGAACATAGGGTCTGTAAGGAAAGAAATCACTACAGTAAATAGGTAACCAGTTTTTGATGTTTTTCATTTAGTACAGGTGCATAGGAATATATGTTCAAACACATACATAACCATATAGAGAAATAGCAATACAAAAGTTGTTAGGTTCTCTAAAATCTAAGAGTGATTTACAAAATTGCTTACTGAAAGCATGCAATGCTTCTACAACTGTTGTATGCTTAGGATTCTTATCCCTCAAGTAGTAAGTAGTATACATATGCCTGAAGATTAAATCAGATATGTATAAGAAGCTCTGCTTCTGATTTGCATTATTTCAAATTATAAACTGAAATTCCAATGAGAGGTCCTTTTTTTTCCTTCAGGAACTTGTAGTATAAATCGCAAGAACAACTTTTTCAAAATATATATAAGAAATGCATATCAATAAAGTGCTTTGCATAAAGAAGAATATGATTTTTTTCAGCCTGGCTATTTGAGCATTCCTGTTTTCTGCCAAATGGAAGGATATGACAGTAAGCCAAACAAGAACAGCGTGTGAAGAAAATAAATTACACCATATATAAAAGGAGATAGCTAGTTTGTTAAGAGAAATCAGAGAGGCTTATACAATTACAATAAGAAAAAATAAATAGCAGGAAGGAAGTAAACTCATGAATAAAGATAGGAAATAATGAGTTTAAAATGACTACACTAGTTGCTGCTTAAATCTGTCTCAAGACAAATGAAGATGAGGCAGAGAAGCATCTAAAAAGTATTGAAGGACATTGCAGATATAGCTGCTGATATAAGAGAAAGAAATAAAATGTAGCGATGAATAAAAATGCAAATAATGCCTAGGATGTAAACAGTTAGGCAGGAGAAAGATTCAAATTTATGTTTGGTGTGTAAAGAAACTACAGTCGAAAAACATACTGAGGAAGATGGTTATATGTAAAAGATTCTGACAAGTACATGTAAAAGGAGAGGATGAGAAGAATTCTGGGTGTGTTTCTATGCAGATGTGAGGTTTGAAACTAGAAACAAATCTTCAACATAAACTTTCCAGCATGCAGCAGTGAGCAAGTCCCAGTAGTCTGAGGTGTAAACCTGGTCACTAATAATATTTCCATCTCCTTTTATTTTCTTCCATCTTATTTTAAATATCAGATCTCAGATGCCTTCTTGATTCCAAAGACCTTTTGAATCAAGAGGAAATAAACCCTATGTTTTCTTTTCAACCTGGGAAAAGAAATAATTTTAGCTTTTACTATTTTTTAACTCTTTATCCCAGACATTCTTAGGATGCTGGAAGCTGTTTTTTTTTTTTTTTCTGTAACGCCAGGACAACAGTGGCTGTTTCATATGCATGCCCTAAAGGAGTTGACATTAAAAAGTTGAATAATTAGGGCTTTAGAATCACACTAAGGAGTAGCTGTCTTTCTGGGCTACAAAACTGTCATGAGTCTGCAGGAACAATAAGGAGCTCAAGGGGCTTTGTACTATAAAGATCCAAAATTAAGATGGATTTTGAATGACTTTATATTGTCAGTGCAGTGCTGTGCAGCAGCTGTATCAGGCATAAATATTTTCCAGTATTTGTGAATAGATTTTCCAGGAAACTAACTTGAGCAAACTGTGGAATGAAACACTGGTTTCTTCTAGCCCTAGTGTTATGTGTGCACTTAGCTTACTAAATGTACTTCTTTGTCCTTGGAGGGGTGGGAGAGACCAGGCTTTTTTTTTTTTTTTTTTTTGGTGATTTTTAAATTCTTTTGAATTACTGTTTAATGTTAGTTCCTGAAGGCATACATCAACACAAGAATCTCAGGATTTCAAAGAAAGCCCCAATGAATGAAATATGCAAGCAATGAAGGCTCTAAAAAGTCTCTGAAAGTGCCATGTATTGTAATAGATCTTAGTTTTTACACATCTTGCAATTTTATAGCCTGTGATCATCAGATATTTGGTTTTATTGGTAATGTAAAAATCACAAGGACAACCTACTTGAATGAGATGTGAACAGTCAACAATAAATGTTTCAACACTGGGATACTTCTGAGGATGAAGTATCTTGGTTTTGGGTACTGTGCTTTAGCTGGGACACAGAAGAAATTACTGTTGTACAATAGGCAGTTTTCCTCGCCTCAATTTCTGAGGCAGTAAAAAGAGGTAATTTTTCTCGGTATTGTTTTTACTCTTTATAAACGAGAAAATAGAAAGTTCTTTGCAAAGTAGCTAATGACCAATGTGGGCTAATGTTAGTTCGTTTGTGGTGATGAGATTGTATGTGGTAAAGGTGGTGTCAGAGAGGAGAATGGAGTAGTAGTAGCTATTTCTATTATTGTAAATGGGCTCATTGGCTATAAATGAGCTTCTGTTTCAATACAACAACAAACTCCAGGCCTGGTTAATTAAACTTGTAATTTCATGAAAAAAAAAGATGAAATTGAATCTGTCCCTATTGAGCTTCAAGGCTTTTATTTTTATTTTCTTTTAAGAGAAAAAAGATTTTTGCTAAGAAGGCTATCAAATTCATACTGGTTTGAACTTCTCTAAGGATTTCCTGACTATTGCATTTTAAAAGGTTGTCTTATTAAACCAATTACCATCACACGCTTCTATGTCAAACCTGCCCTGAAAAATAATCCTTACTATTTCTGGACATTGATTAGACAGACACATAACAAAGTCATCCCTCTGTTCTCCTTGGATATTAGACAACAAAGTCCTAAGCTGGAATTCATTGATGTCCATGGCTTTTGAGTACTAAGGTAGGGACTTCCCCACAAAGGTAGTAAAAACTGACCTAATAAATATTACTTTCATTGTCTGTTAATTGCATTATTTTTCCCCCAAAAGTTCTTTATTGTCTTCCTATTTGCTTGGCTGACAGAATTACATGGCACACATATTTTATATATAAATATATATATACACACATGACTAGAGTATGACAGAATGCTGGCTTTTTTGAGGGAGTGATATTTTAATTCTATGATCAAGATATAGTTTCTGTTTCCCTTCTATCTTCTGTGTAAAAACATAGTTTTCAAGTCATAATTGAATTCACAGTAAATATTATGATGTCCTACCACTTATATTTTAGACAGTTCAAGCATCTCCATGACAAATACTGGCTGGAGTTCTAATTTTGTTGAATTGATGTATTTATTTTTTTTAAATTGTTTTTCTGAACAGAAACATGCATTTATATTTTATTGGTGTTTATCTGTCTTGTAGCTCAGTTAGACCTGATGCTGATGGACATAAATAAACTGTTGTAATTTCATTCTTTGTGCTGGGTCAGTCTTCCAGGGTTAGTTCTGTTCTTCCTCTGCCAAAACTATGTACTTCCCACTAATACAATGTCAGTCTTTCACAGCTAATTTTTTATAACTGATGCAGCATCCTTCTACTTAGTAATATTTCAGTAGGGATTAAAAGGTAGTTTTCAGTATGCAGTTGCTGGCTGTGCATGCAGAGATACTGTCTCTCATGCACAAAATAGTGGCTGAGAAGTTTTATGATTCTGTGTCACTTAAATCATAGCAATATTTAGAGGCTTTCATGGAATGGAGTCCCATTATCTAGACAGTGTGAAAGGGTGAAGGTTGTAGAGTGTAGAAAGGAAGAATAACTGGGGAGAGAACAGACAAGCAGATGGGAAAGAGAAAAGGGTGGGGTGACAAGGATTGCTCGGCCATAGTGCAGGTCACTGTCTGGGTCAAAGTGCCTGGCCCTATATCACAACAAAGAAGACTAAGAGGGCAGATGTCACAAGGTGAAAACTGATTGGCAAATGGAGTTCATTCCCATTCATGTAAATTTCCTTTTGGCTTTTATCAGTGCTTGCTACATAGATGATATGTCGGTTTCACATCTCTATGGCTCTCCCATCTCCTTCTTCCCCCAATAACAAGTGCAGAGGGAAGTCCACAGAACAAATGTTAAAAAATATATGACTCTGATTAATTAGTAAACAATTTTTGATTTTGAATAATGGTTAATTTGGTGAATACTTACATTTTTACTCCATTTCAAGCTAAAATATAACATGGTATTTCACAAACATACTGTATCAAATATTTTTCTGTTCTTTCCATCAGCACTATTTCCTAACTATTGTCAAATGGGGCATTAGGTTAAATATTTTTCCTTTCTTATAACTGGAAATTGTATTAATATGTATTGGATAGATAATGAACTATTTCTATTTCAAATTACATTGACTGTTCTATATTAATTTATTGCTTTTCCTTTTCCTCTCTCCCTTCTCTCTTAGTTTTAGTGTCACTCAGAATATTATTGTATTGCCAATGGTTTTATATACCTGTATTTATACACTCTTCTTTAAAACTCTCAAAATTCTGACATGTCTGCATTCTTTCCTAACAGTTGTGTGCTCTGTCTGCCATGGGCTTTCTGAAAAGCACTGTGATGAATGTGACCTCGATACTACCCTCATATTCCTTCATTTCTCTAACTGACCAAAGTTTACTAATCCTGAGTAATCTAATTTATTTCCTTTTGTATCCTTCAGATAAGTAGGTGTTACCAGACCACAATTAGAGGATTCAGAATCAACCCCATGATTTTAATGAGGAGTATGTAATTTGCTCTGTATGGAATTGCTGGTCCCTCAGGTCTCAGGCTTCTTTAGGATTGTCTTTTGTGTCCACTTCTCTTGACTGGGCACATTAAGATTCCCCATGCTTTAGTTCCCAGTGGGATGGGAAAAAAGGAGTTTTCATGCACCAGAGATTGAGTCGAAGGGAAGGTATGAGACTAAGCACAGGTGGCCACCAATAGAAGGTTAAAAGCAGCTTGGAAATCTCAAACATTTGTCCTAAGAAAGCAGGAAGCAGCTGAAAGCACTCTGCCTGTTTGGCTTTTAATCACATCCCAAGTTTCTCCTGAGGTAGTACCAACTGTGCAATATTCCTTTACTTACAGCTCACAGAATATAATACATAAAATCTATAGAGCTCTTTGTTTGGCTCTCTCCCCTCCATCAGTTTTTCTTCCTTCATCCCTTCTACCTCTTTGTGAGGAACAGTCCTTGTATCCAAACATTCAAAATTTCAGACCACTGTTCTAACATTTGTCCCACAAGCGTATTTTTCTTGAAAAGGGTATTTTCCTCCCCCACACCCCCTTCCCCCCCCCTTCTGTTTGGGGTTTTGTTATTATTCTTGTTCTTTTTGGTTGTTTTGTTTTGACATGCATGCGACTTACCTTGAATTCTGTAGGTTTTGTTGATATTTCAATGGATGAATATAAGAAAGTATTTTTTTATTTTGGATGCTTCCCCAGAAGTAATTGGGATTTTTTTCCTGATTTTCCTTATATAAACGCAGATTTTAAAATTCACTTTCAGAGTTTGTTGGTAGAGGTAGAGGAGATTTCTTTGGGGCGTTTCTTTGAGACTGATTCTTAACCTTTTACATATCGTTAACCCATAGAGTAAAAGGAAATAACAACACTGGGGACTTGTCATCTTCTCCATGGTTTTGAATTTCCTTTTCTTTCTTATCTTTAGGAAATGGCAATAGTCCAGTTTGTTTTCCCAAGAGTCATTCTCTCTTCTGCCTGCACATGTTGCATGTTTGTGGTGACGATAGCAATTGTATTTTTGGGACAGAAACATTAAGAAGGCAATGTTTTCTGTCTTTATTTAAGAGATTTTAGAAATCATTCAGGAATATGAAAAGAGAAGGGACACTTCTGTTGTGGCATCACTCAGCTTTTTGATTGCCACTTAGCCCACTGACCTCAACCCTTGACTGAACCTGGCCATGGCACCTGGGTGGCTCTGACTCTCCTGGCCTGGGCACAACTGGACCGAGCCCTGGCTGGCAAGGCCCTGTCCCACCCTGCTCTGGGTTTCCCCTCAGCTCCTGGCTACCCAGCCCTTGAGGAGAACCTGGCCCATGCAGCATCCTGACAGCAGGCTTTTGTTGATTCCATTTGGCTTTTACTCTTCCACCTTTCCTTGTCCATAAATGCAGCATTTTTACTCAAGGAGGGTTTCTGCACATTGCCTTTCAGATTTTCTTTGCATATCCCAACAATGCATGAAGCAATTGACAAGTATGTATTTTCTGTTTGACCATGCACATTCTTCCTCTCTGGCTGGATTCATGAAAGGAAAAGGAAAGAGTTCTCTCTCACTGTGTCGTGTAGGAGGAAAGTCAAGTTAGACATCCTTTCACAGTAGTGCCTTTGTTCAAAAGCTGGACAAAATCATGTTCTATTTTTTAAAAGCTTGCTTCAGTTTTCCATTAGTCTACATCATCACTAATTAAAAGAATTTGATCCTAGGAACGCTTTGATTGCTCTGGGGTCAATAGATTAATGAAATATGAAAGAAGTTTTGCCTTCCTAAATAAAAATGTAAAACTTAATTTATAGTAGCAGATTTGTTTTCTCCCTCGTTACATGACTTGTACTTTCTCTAATGATCCAAAGAAAATGACAGGAATGAGACAAATTACTTAAAGGGAGATTGCATGGACCATATATCTTCCTGAGCTATAACATCTCCAGGGATCTCGTCCAAGCTAAATTATTCCATGATTGCATAAATAAAGGGTACAAGCATAGATTCTACATCAGAAGCAAAGCCTCCACCTTTTTTTGGGACAGATGATCATTAAGACAAATTTCCATCAGGAAAATGTCTGATATCAGCAAAGATATCCATACGTATTGCCTGGAAGAAGTCTTCCAATTCAAGTACAACTTGGGATTTAGAAGGAAAAAAAGATGCCTTCTCATTCTCCAGTACAGAACTAAGAATAAATATCTATTTTGTCCACTGTGAAATTAATCTGATTATATTGTGCATTGATTTGGTGAATTAGACACTTTGAAGAGTGGAGGCCTTCTCAGTTGTGACTTTGATGCATTTTTGTATCCTTATTTAGTCTAATGAAATGTCAGTAATTTAGACAATGTACATTTACTTAATTTCAGGTTGGCTTGACCATATAAAAAGTACATGGAACTATTTTATTCCTGCAATTTTAAGCATGTTTCAAGTACTTATAATAATACATCTAGTGTGAGCAAGATTTTGGCAAACCATTCTACTCTTTCTAAATGTACATCTGTTCGCTTCACAGTTTTTATTGTTTATAGCTGATAAGTGAGTTTTATCTGTTTTTTTCATAAAATCTTCAATATACATTTAAACAAGATGGCGCACTTCAGTGGTTCCTCTGAACAAGATATCTGATAATTTCCAGTTACATCCCTGACATATTTGTTTTTTATATGGGTTGGATACCTGAGACCTAAATGCCTAAAAGGCCTCTACTGTCCTACTCAAGCTCTGCTTGCTACAGCAGAAACTCTTACAGTCTAGAGGTTTGCCCTGTGGTGTTGAAATAAATTTGGCTGAGACAAACATAGAACTGTGCTTAAATTTCACGTTTCATATGTGTTTAGCTACAGGAGTAGACACTTACAACTTTAAGACATCAATAATTTCAGAAGGGTAAATCAGAAATACTTTCATATATTTTTAAATGCTCTCTAACAGTTGCTTCAGGTCAGGTATAATACAATTGTCTGAACAAAGTGGATTATAAAAAAAAAATCAAGGCATTACACCTGTTCAATGTTCAGCAATTGTTCATTAAAAGATTGGCTTATTTTCGGGTGAATTCATTATTCAAATTATTCATTGGTTTCTTGGTTTGCTAGCAGTTCATGAGCTTTTCTTTGCTGACACAATACAAGGCTGTGCTAGAAGGTTACTGAACTTTAATGATTGTAATGAAAGCCTTAAAGTATTGATTCTCTCACTGGAATGGTTTAGGCACTTAGGAGATTGACTAGTATAATATGAATTTAATATTTCCCATATCAATATCTTCTTTCAAATGAATGATTTATAAATATTTGAGTGGAAATTATATTATTCATAAACATTCACAGTAATCTGAATGTTCAATTATCCACAGAAAGTTAAAAAGAAAGAATGGTAGATAAGGACAAATTTAAAACAGCTTTGGTAGAAACAGTTGTTTAACGAGATATTGTTCTAATATATGATAACTTTGATTAATATCTTGATGAGTTTTATGATTTTATCATGTTTTTAATCATACTTCATCTTGTGTTCTTAGTTTTATTCAATCTGATTTTCAACGCCTGTGTTAATATGTGTTGGTATGGAGCAGATATTGGCTTCTTACTTTGAGCTGCCAGTTCCTCTGCAGACACAGCTTCATTAAACAGCTATCAAAGCTAAAAGCAGTACCCAAACAAATTTGTGTGTTGAGGTCCAGTTTTCAAGCAGGAGTGTGGAAAAAACATTCCAGAAACCTTATGCGGGTATGGAAAGTAGTTTATACGTGAAACAGAAATGGCAAACTAATGCAAGATGTAGGATGTCCTCTTTAGGTCTTCATATTTGAAATTTGACTTATATTGAGAAAAGGCCTATATACTATGTATTCCTCTTAGCTCTTGTAATGTGAGATGGTTACAGTAAGGGATAGCTTGAGGGAATCACCTAAGAACATAAACCCTGAAGTGAAATTTTGGATTATCCCATGCAAGTAAGCAAAAATCTTGGAGAAATCTAGAGGCTGCAATTCATGCTATTTTTGAACTCAGCACGGTTTGTGTGGAAATGGAAATGGGATTCCAAAAGATATTTCTCTATTTTCCAATTCTTCAGCAGGGCCTCAACAAACAAAGCAAGGAGGTAAGAAAGGAAGTATGCTTCCCCTTTTTCTCTTTGTGGTTAGGGAAGACATCTATGAATTAATCTTTTCATATGAGCAGCAAATTCATATCCAAGCATCCAGCATGATCTGCTGGAGTGGCATGGAACAGAGAGAGATGTGTGTTTACCTGATCTCTTTCCTATAGGTACATATGTACCTTTCCATGTATTTCCAGACTGTTTCCCCTCCATTGTTAGATCTCTTTCCAGTCCTTCAGGTCTGATCCTAAGACCAGAGGCTGTAGCTGGCTGGAACAGAGGTAAGGACGTTTCTATTCCCCTTCATGCCTTTACATGGTTCCACAGAAGCACCTCAGTCTCTAACTTTCAGACTAGTTAGAAGTCTTAGAAGGAATATTTCTTCCTAATGATCCTTCCTGAAAAGGGATTAGAGTTGGGCTCTTCATAGTAGGAATGACCATATCCTTACTATCCATATTCATTCTTCGGTAGAGTCTTCCCGCACATATTTCAAAGGAAAAAAAAATAAAAAAAAAAAATCCCCAGGAAGTGGTACAGAGATGCAAAGCGAAACCTCCCTGTTTTCAGACTTAGATGTATTAATAAGATGTTAAAAATCTTGGATTTGACTGCATATGGCTGAAGTTGTATCTGGGGAGGCTTAGGTTGGATATTAGAAAAAGATTTTTCACCCAGAAGATGGTTTGACACTGGAAAAGGCCTCCCAGGGAAGCGGTCACAGCACCAGCCTGACAGAGCTCTAGAAGCATATGAACAATGCCCTTGGGCACATGGTGTGACTCTTGGGGTGTCCTGTGTAGGGCCAAGAGTTGGACTTTGATGATCCTTGTGAGTGGCTTCCAATTCAGCTTATTTTGTGTTTCTGTGACGTTGGAGCCCAGGAGCACCTTAGATGAGGCACAATGCTAAGATTAAAGTTTCCTATTTGTGTGTGTTTGTTTAAAATTAGATACTCTACACACGTGCTTCCATTTGGGAAAGATACTATGCTTTCATGATGCCTTGTGTTATGAATTTCAAACACACAGAGCAAGGATTTAATCAACTTGTCAGTCTGTGGTGAAAGCATGTGTAACTCTTTTGAAAAATCAGCCATTGCCTTAGAGAATATACGTGTGGTTGCTGATTTTCCAAGATATGCAGCATTGTGCACCCTTGAGAATGGTAAAACCTTTCCTGCATAAAAGCAGAAACTACATTTAAAAATACCAAATGTATCAAGAATCTTCACAGTAAAGACTCTCCCAGATATTCCCTGCATGATAGGCAGTGAAATTGCATTATGTAAATTATATGCAAATATATGCACCACATATGATAATTAAAACCTTTGTAAATACATATTTGCAAAATACAATCCATCATGGTCTACAAGGTTATAATCTACATTTTTAAATGAACAGTGCAAAAACATTGAGCATTCACACAGAAGTGAATTATAATAATTTTAAACATAATGAACTATCATTTATCAACTTTAGTTTCTTTACAGAGTGTTGTTCATTAAAAAAAAAATCCCTGATTGCCTAAATAAAAATTTCAAGCCCTTACCAACATTTTTAGTTTGTGTAAAATATAATAACTAATGTGCTACTGTGACTATGAGTCTTCAGTAACCATGAATGGGAAGCAAAAAGTGTATTCAATGCCATGAAGCAGAAGCTGACAAGAACAGAAATTTTACTAAGAAATGTGAAGAATCACTTATATGAAGTGGCCTTGGAAATTACTTTTAAACCTCTTATTTCAATTTCTCTCAGGAAATAGCACCTCCTGTAGGACATTAGAGTAGAAACCATAATGGGTACACAGAGTTGTCTCAAAAGGAGCAGGGTCAACTGATAAATCATACCAGTCTCTTCCTCAGTCATGCTGGTCCTCTCCAGAGATAACCAGCCCCAAGTCTGACACGCTCTTCAGTCCATAGTCCATGGGAAGTTTACAGCCCACAGGGCCATAGTAGCGCTGCGTGAATTCTCAGTCTAAAATCTGCACAGTCTGGCACCAAATGCTCCTCTTGTACCTTCTCTTGTGTGTGTGTGGGATTGTCAAAGCAGCAGTCTTCTATTTACTCTTTACTTTCTTAAGCTTTCCTAGAAGGACCTTCAGTGGTTTTCTTCTCATGCTTCCAATGTGCAGAACTGATATTCCCATGCTTTGGGCTCGTTTTAGTCAAGACTAACCTATGGAGGTGAGCAAACTGGAGAAATCAAATTGGAATTAAACGACTTTTAATTCCAACCAAAGCCATTCTATTATTGTGTGTTATTACCTGTTCATCTGAGAAAATTCCTTTCAGCTGAGAAAATTTAGTGAACTTTGTTCTTCTGGTTTTGAGTAAGTCAGTCAGTTCTTAGCAGGTCTTGGGTTACAGAGTGACAGTACACAACCTTTCAGCCTGCTCTTGCCTGCAGTGAGATACAGGCTTATCTGTAGCCATGGGATCATTCTCCTAATATTGCTAAGACTTATAACACAGGTAAAAGCAAAACTATTCTATTAAAAAATTCATGGTTGGCAACTGAGGAAAGCTCTCCCACCCTTTAATGGAAGCATGTAATACTAGTGAATTAGCTAAACGAGTAAGTGCAGAAATGGTCTTTTGTTTCTCATGTCTGCAATAATATTCATTTGCAATAATGATCAGCACCCTTTAGCTGACCTTACTTGACTGCTGGGATTGACTGATAATGCATACGCCTAAGGAGGAAAGTCACTTTGTGAGTTGCTGACTTGTGAATATTGGACAGTCTCAATTTTCTTTACAAGACATCTTCTGTTTAAGGCATGTATTACACAGACATTGAATATCTTTGGTAGTGTTCCTTACTGCCAGAGAATAGGTCCATCCTCCTTCACAATAAAGTAAATGTGTTTTTCCTTCACATCAGGCTGGTGAAATAAAGAATATTTTAAAATCTACTCCCAGAAGAAGGCAGCTGAGCAGTCAGCTACAGAGCTGTTCATGAGTAACTCTGGGCCTGATCCTGCCACCTGTGATCATAGCAAGTGGCAACACTGATTTTTTTTTCTTTTTTTTTTTTTTGCCTATGAAATTATTCCACTTGCCACACTGGTCCTTTTTGTGTTGGCCTTGTGCTGAGCTCTGAGTTTCCATCCATATCACCAGTAAAGAAGAGCAGTTGTATGACTCTTGCATGCAGATAGAGGAATCTGTGCTGGCTTTTCCAGTGGGGTGCTGTCATAAAAGACTTCTATAAAAAGAAGAAGTGAAATTTTCAGGTTTCCATGTCTGACCAGCTCTGGAAATTCAAAGCACTGGCATTTAGCAGAATCAAATAATAAATTATTTGCATGCCACTTATCACTATTTAGGGTTTTGTAGCACTTTGAAATGCCTCTACATAAGCAGTGTCTGAGCCTCTAAAAAAGAGTGTTTGATTACCACACAAAAAGACAGTTTTGCAAAAAACCCTTTACAAGTAAAATTTTCACCCTTAAAAAAAAAAAAGTTTATATATAGATATATATTATCCAGCATATAATAATTCTCTTTAAAGATGCAGATACTGACAAATTAAAAAAAAGTCATGGCACTGTATAGAATGTTGAATTCTCCGAGTGGTGCTGCCCTCATACTAAAATGTATTAGAAGTTTGACACAACAGCAGGCCAGCTGGCAGCCTTGAGAGCATGGCAAGAAGGCATTCAGCCGTGGGTTCTGTGGGGATGTATATCATCATGACAAGGGAGGTGTACTGACATGGGCTTTAGTTTTGTGGAAAGGAGACAAGGCAAAAATATAGATTCTGATCTTTTTGTGTGACAATTGTTGTCATCTAGTTCCCTGCTACCCTGTTTGAATGGGATATCTGCAGGGAGCCTCTGTGAGGGTTGAACACTGGAAACTCAAGAGACGGAAATAATTTTAATATGATTGATTTATTTGGTTTTATAATGACAAGAATATCTGCCGTAGGCAGAAGGATTATTGCAGAAATAATTCATTTAGCATTTTAAAAGGGCTTCTAGCTCTTAATTTCTTTTATTTTATGACTTCTCCAAAGGAAAAAAAAACCTTATCACGAATGAAAACTTCTTAAGAAAACATTATCTCAGCTAATGCAAAGGGAGTCACAGCTCTCCTGTCAGAGGAGCCTAAATCAATTGCCCTCTACAGCTTTGGTCAGTCAGATCAAACCATTCAAGGGTGCGGGGGTCAAATTGCCAGTCAGCATCCATGACTAATAAATGTGTTTCATCTTCTTTACCTGTAAAAGGATGCTATCTACCACAATAATCACAGAGCAAGCAGTCCTCATAAACAATAGCATGTTTACTTTTGTGGGTTTACTTGTTTGGAAAAAGCATCTGCGCCAGTAACTCTCTGCTGTGCTGAGAAGCAGAGCTGAGCTGCTGCTACATTGTTTAAGAGTTAAGCCCCGAAGAGATGAAAATAGAAAGGCTGATTGCTGGTTGTCTCATCAGCTCTTGTGAAAAGCAGCTGACAGTGTTCATGTTTGGAAGAGAAGAGGAAATTGGAAATCCATTCCATTTCTCCCAGTGTTTCAGTTACAAAATATATGTGACTGCAGTTCAGAAAATACAGGGAGGCTAGGAGGCTTAAGCCACAATTCAGTGATGTCCATTGACACAAATTAACAGAACAGTAAACTGATTGAAAGAAAAATAGCTTTGTTTCTTCAAACTCCATCTGTGATAATGGGAAACAGGACTTCTGATGCTTTGGAGTTACTTTGGGCTTTTTCCCTTTCTGTTTGATTTTTGTTTGTGATTGAATGTTGAAATTTGGATTTGGCATCATGAATGTCAGCCACCAGACTGGGACTTGGACCAAGAGCAGTTTGCAGAGTATCAGTGACCCTTTTGACTGTGATAAGCACCATAAAGCCATAACAAAAACAGTTCATTCCCTCCTAAGAGCAAAAAGAGTGGTTGCTAGTTTGACACCCACATGCTTTTCCCTCCCTCGCTATTTCTGTCATCGTACTTTAAACTCCCTCACAGAGCTTCAGATCAACAGTTGCACAAGACACTCGGCATGTTTCAAGGCTAGATTGTCACACACATGGACACTTACCAGGGAAGGCAGTCTGGGTAATGGATATTGGATCACCTCCTGAAATCTGTAGTAAAGGCACACAGAAAGATGGGCTAGCAAAAGGTGCTATGTGTAGTGCTACTTGCTATTCAGCAGCATGAAAGAAGGATAGTAGGTGGAATCTACTTGTTCTGGCAACAAAAGAATAGTATGTGCTTCCTTTTTAAAATGAAATTTCATTTTTATGTTGACTCAGTCATTGGTCTTGTGATTCTGTCACTGACATTCACACTGTCATCTGGACATCAGTATTGTGGTGTTGCCCAGCAATAAAAATGCCATTTTTTTTCCCAATCTTTTGATCCACTATCCATTTACTCATATGACACTACAGGTGCAGTGCTTCCAGACAATCTTTTTTTAACATTTACATGAGCAGCATAAAGGAATACAGGAAGATATTATAACATGATCTTAGGTCTCTAAAAATCATCCCACAGCTGCTGATAAGGCTGCACACCCCTTTAGGGCCCATTTCAGCTTAGTCAGCCTGTAGCCACCAGGTTGGCAGGGATCCTCTAAGAAACCAGAGGACTCCTCTCTGCCTCCTTGACATTACTAAAAGTAGAACAAAGCTCCCATGTGAGCTTCAATACATATGAACTTTTTTTCCTCTGTTTCTAGTGATTTTTCTTTACATTTTGCTGAAGATAAAGCTTATCAGACAGATTTAACAATTTGAGGAAGTCGAAGAGAGAATAAAAAATATTAGGGCCAGAAAAAGACAGAAACATTCAGTGGCAATCTGTGTTCCAGTTTAGCAGAATGTTTCAATGGGCTGCCCTCAGAGAGCTCAAAATGCACTTCCTTTTGTCTTCACAGGTTTGCTCTGTTTTACCTTCAGAGTGTATGTGACAATTTTCCAAGAGAAAGATATTGGGAGGAGGGCGGGTGGAAAAATAAGTAACTATTTTTTGGCTAGTAGGAATCCAAGCAGTAGTGAAACTAGCTCATTTCAAGGTGGTCTTGTAAAAAATGGCTCAATTTACTTAAATTTTTTGACTCATTAATGTTTCTGCTTGAGTCTACAGTTTAAAAGCCAAAAATATTGTGACAAATAATTAGGTAATTAAGCAATTAGGACTCAATTACTCATGCTGGAAGAGTGATCTCTTGCTTACTTTTCCCCCACACAACAAAAAATAAATATTGTGTCTTTTTCTCCTCTCTAGTGTTAATTTCCATCTTGAATTACATGAAATCCAGGCAGTTAGTTCTCATGGTTTTACCTTTGCAGGGTTATCCCAACCAGAATTATCTAGACCATAGTCTGTCGTGAAGTAGTCGGGTGTGCATGGTACATTTTATTTTTTGTTCTCAGCACATGGACAAGTGAAGAGTGGGGGATGCAGAGAGGTTGAACTGTGGCTTCTTTCCCTCTCCAGAATTTCAGGCAGTCTAGTAGTACAGGGACCAGAGATGGACAAATTGTGGGGTTTTAACTCTGTACATCCCTGTTGCAATTCAAATGCAGCTGTCAGGCCTGGGCTGAGCCAGGTGGGTATCACCTGGGCTGCATGCACCCCAGGCTGTGGGAAGAAGTGACCAGCAGCTACTGCCAGGTTCAGCTTGACAGAGAGAGAGTCCCTTTGGTCAGAAATTGGTGTCTCCCTCCTGTGACCTACAGCCTGCATCTCCCCCAGCTCTTCACTCTTACACTGCATGTGAAATTCAACATGCACACACGTGTACCTCAGGCTGTATGAAGATATTGTTCAACAGTTTGTTAGCTCAGAATTTTGGGCAGCTCTACTGCAAGGCCTTGGCAAAGGGGAAAACAAAGAAGAAATCTTGTCTCAAAGTATTTTAGTGCCATCTTAAAGTATAGCTTTGTAAGTTCCCAAGAGTAGGTTAAAACAACGTGTTAATCAGTCTGCACTGCCAGATGTTCCGTGTCTTAAACAACTTCCATAACAGAGGTTTGCATCGTGTTTCCCATGTGGAAAGAATCTAGTACATGTGTTTTCCTCTATTTTCATGGAGAGCTGCCATTTTCTTTCTAGGTGCTTAGGGAATAGATGCAGCAGTTAATGTGAATGCCAACTAAACCATGCAGCTATTTAGTCTGGTGGCTGAGGTCCAAAGGCTCACACATGTCCAATGCATAGTGACTTTACAGCTAGGACTGAGACAGAACTTGCTCCTTCAAATCATGTCTATTTTCCTTTGTGGAGATAGGCACGTCAGTGCTGAGTGTCTCATAAATGCCCTCAGCTGGTAATGGTCTGCACCACAGCACTCTTCTCAATGCTGTGTGTAAGAGGCTTCTAACAAGGACCTTATTTCAGTCTGTCTGGAATTCAGGATACAACCCACTTTTGGGTGAATCTGAGACTTCTCTCAGTGGTCAATTGCATTTTTCCTCTTGAGCTCTTTGCTGCTGGAAGTGCTTCATCTGTCTGCTATTCACAGAAGCAGTGCAGCTGATTTGATTCTGAGTGCAATAGACCTAGATCTGAGGTGCCAGAATAATCTATTTCTCTCATTACATGCCCAGCATTTTAAGATTAAGCAATGGCCGACTTATATTTGCACTTAAATTAGACTGCAAAAACACTGTTCTTAGGGGACCCTAATAACACTGAAGAATGACACTAAATCAATGGACTCCTAAAGAAGGAAAACAAGAACTAAAGAACTAAATTAAAGCTCAGATGCTAAGCCCAATGGACTTTGTTCAAACCTGTTAAGATAGACTTTCCATGAAGTAATGTTGTCAAGAAGGAGTTTTATCTTCAGGATTTTAAACGTATCTCATATTTGAACAAAAAGAGAAGTAAAGCAGAAAGCTGTTGTTTGTTAATTAAAGAAAAAAAAGAAAAAAAAGAAAAAAAAGAAAAAAAGAAGGAGGAGGAGGGGGGAAAAGCATGTTATCATAAATCCCATGCAGTGTGTGAATAGCACGTGGTTTTCTTTTTAGTTTGATCAAGTAGTCTTACACCATTCTCTTCCAACAGAATGCATTTCTCACTTCAGGTTTGATTTGAATTGCTCTTCTAGCTGTATGATCAATGCATGCTGAGGTCTGTTTTGAAAAACATCCAGGATCCTGGCTCGTTTTCCTTTTCATCAACATTAATTTTCTCAGTTTCCACCCCTTACAGGACAGAAGAAATAGGCAGAATATCTTCAGTCACAGAGACATCACAGTACAAGCTATGCCCAATAACCTTTCCAGAAGGACAAGGATAAATCCTCATTATTCCAGATGAGTTAATGAGGACTCTGCACGAAATCAGTCAGACTGCTCATTACAAGTCGCTATCACTCTGTTTTCTCTGCCTGAATTTTATATCTTTAGATTCCCCATTAGCCACTTGTTTCCAAGGGTGCCAGCCTGCCTTTGGCTGGTTGCTTTAACAAAACAAGCTTTCTATCTTTGTGTAATAAGTGGTTTTTTGCCTCTTTTCAGTGATGGTTGGGCAGACAGAGATGAAGTCATTGAAGGTTATGAACCCGAAGCAAATGGAGGCATTACTATCAAACTGCAGTCCCCTGAGGTCCTGGCCTTTGATGACTACTACCTGAAGCTGCGTCTGGACACCAACACCCGCAACCCCTGGTTTCCTGAGTTCTGGCAGCACAGATTTCAGTGCCGCATTCCAGGGCACCCACTAGAGAATCCCAACTTCCAGAAGAACTGCACTGGTAACCTATCAAATATTTTTTCCAGTTTTTGAATCTGTAGTCTGGCAAAAAATTGTCCTTGGTTCTGTTGTGGGTCTTGTTTTGCTTTTGGTTTTGTTTTTTTGTTTTGTTTTGGGTTTTTTGTTTGTTTTTTGGGGTTCTTTTTGTTTGGTTGGTTTTTTTAATGTTTGTTGTTATTTTTGGGGGTTTTATGCAAAGAAGGATGATAACCTCAAATTGTTCCGATAATAATCCCAACCTTGGTGGGAGTATGTCTGATGCTGGTTGCACAGCCTCCTCTCAATTTAGTTCTGCTCTTTTATAGAGTGGCTTGCTCCCTTTTCATGTTTTAGGGCTATGCTGAGGCTGACAAGAGTGCCCAAGTTTGTAATATGGCTTGTAAAAATTAAAAAGCCATGAACTTTTAACAAAAATAGGAACAAATTTAAACATTTTTTTCCCCCTCAAAGTCAGCTTCTCTGATCAGCTGAGTAATCAGGAAGTTCACAGACAATATTATGGCAGGAAAACAATTTTAAGGAAAATTGATGAGTCTTAAACTTGGTCAGTCATCTGCTTTACCTTTCTTTTTTTTTTAACCCATTAAAACATACATAGTTTGTTTCTACTGTGTAGCATTCACATAAAAATCAGATCTTACATATGGAAACAACTCTTATAGCAACGGAAGTGTACCTGTGCATAGACAGGTTTTCTCTTCCATTCAGAATCTGAGAAAACAAACTAAAATGTTTCAGTAAGATTAAATTTATTAGTAAATTGAGTGAGAGATTATTATATTTCTATGAAATAATTGCTGAATAATTTTTGCAAATGTTATTTTGGAATACATTTATTTTTTGGAAATCCTTAATTTCTAGTCAAAAACATATATTTGATAGTAAGGGAGTTATTTCATTAGAAACAAAATTAATGAAGCCTTGCTTCCCATGGATTTCTGTCATATTCTTTGTGTTTCTCCTCCTCTGTCCGCTAGCAGTAATCTCAGTTGGTCTTCACGTGTTCCCTGAGCTGCATTGCCGTAGCTTGTAGCTCTTCCCTTCTCCAATACTTCCTAACAAGAACTTCCACAGTACCTTTTGCTCCTCCCCAGTTCTGTTATTCACCATTGAGGCACATCACCAAATGCTGCCACTGTCTTACGACTGGCCTGATGTGCTGACCAGCAGCCAGGCTGGCCCATCTGGGTGCTGAGGGACTAATGGCAAGCCAGACAGGCCAAATCCGTGTTTAGTTTATACTGATAATTTTTCCTCAAAGGAGTTATTAACTTTGGACTTTACCAAAATGTTGATTTATGCTGTAAATAATCAGCTTTAAGAATGCTTTAGCTCAGACAAAGGAGTTAATATAGGCCAACAAGGGCAAAAATTGCCGAGGAGAGCTGAGTGATTGATGCACGGTACAAATGCAGAGCCTTCTTCTGTAAGAAAAAAAGCTTAAAACTGCACTATTTTGTTTGCTCCATTTACACAAATAAATTTCATGCTGATGAAAAAAGGTCCAATTTTGAGGCCTCTCAGCAGCTGTTACAAGCATAAGTAGTTTGTTTCCAGCCTCTGTTTGGTTATGAAACTGAAAACTTGAGTCTGAAGGGGCATAGCCACCCTTCATCTGGTGGATCACGAGTAAGAGGACTCACCATGTGGTGAGTTCAAAACAGCCAAGATGCATAGACTGTGTAGGTGAGTTTTCTGTCAGCAATTACTGTAGACTCTTAAATTGTACTTAAGCCAAAAAACAATTAAGAAAATTCATGGAAGAAAACCAATCAAGATATCCCAGGCTTAAAGTCACTGGACATTAGAGAGGGTCGGAAGAAATATCATTACATGCCTGCCCTGTGTTCTGGGCTTCTTGAGGTGTCAGGTATCAGAGACAGGAACCACTACATTTGGATAATACTAGTGAAATACAAAATCATTTGTCTATATCAGTAGAGTCTGACAGTTAACAGCATCAAGTCAGACATTCAGACATCTTTCTCTCCTCTAGACAGTGGTAAGTTTTTACATGAAGCCTCAAAATGCATGATAATTTCTTAGGCTTTGCTGCAAAGCAATCAGCTCTTAAATTTGGTAGTGTTGTGCCACTGATAATCGTCAGGCTTATCATACACAACTAAGAAGTTCAAAATGTCTCAAATCACCAAAGGGAAGCATCCCAAGGTATCTTTCCCAATAATGACTTACCTACAGAACCAAGAGATCTATGTGTCCCCAGCAAATCTGGAGGCAATATGAAATTTATTTTTCTTTAACTACACAGATCTGACTGTCTGACACCACCAGAGCTTTCAGTGCACATGTCTTTATCTGACATCTCTGGAAGGTTAAGAATATCACTTCAAATGCTAGAAGCTTCAAAGCTTCTTGGGTGGAGCCTTTCTCTCCAAGGAGGTCTGGTATGAGAGTGCCAAGAAACTGCCTCCTTTATCTCTCACAGATTTGGAGGCAGGCATTTTCACAAACTCTGTGTTAAAAAAGGAGTCTGGATTGCCTCTTCCTTCCTTCACAAAGTATCTCCATACACGAATTTGAAGGACAATATCCATGCTTCTCAAAATATAATAAGCACTAATATTTAAAACCCATTAAAAGTGTCAATAGATGATGTTCTGACTTTTTGTGGTACTACAAATTTAAGTACTGCTGCCACTCCTATATAACTCTAGGAAAATGATCAGTATCCAGTACTGGTATGAAGCACCTTAACTCCAGTATATACCTAAGAGCTTTTACACCTACCTCAAGTATACCCTCAGTATTCCTGTGAAAAGGCACACAGGGCCCTGCACCATGGAAAAAGGTGAGTCCCCTGTGATCCCAAGAGTCCATGAACATTGTTAGCGTGTGTTGTGACTGTCTCTGGGTCATGACCTCTTTCGTATGAGTGAAGTGCACTACTGGTCCTTACTGACAACAAAGCACACACCCATAATTTTGTATAGACAGGAATTACCAAAGGCAGTACTGCTCAAGTTCATTTTCCATGTCTGAAGAGTTAACATCTTGGGAAACTATATAATGAAAAAGGAAACCATGTACAAAAGTTCGTGTGATAGGGAAGCATAGTGTAATTCTATTTACCCAGCAAGGGGTTGCCTGGGAGCAGCCACAAACAAAACAAAAAAGAAAAGAAAAGACAGCATTGTTCTTTGTTTTCCTTATAAAAAATATTCACAATATTTGAGCCTATTTGTTTTGAAAAGGAGATTAATACCAAAGTTTGTATTTGTTGAGAATCTTCAGTTACTGCCTGCCCATTATAATCTACTCATATAACATCTAATCAGTTTACTGAATCATTTATTCAGATTTGCCACTGACATGTGAAGTTCAATTTTATCATTCATGGATAGTAAGGACTTCCTCTCAAGCACTTAGAGCTGCTACATTTGCAGTTTCTCACACCCTGCAACTGTTGAGTCAGCACTAGCTCGAGATTGCATACTCTCTACAAAGCAAGGGAAGGCTAGTTCCTAGAAATCTCCCTTCTCTGATGACAGGAATTACTGACTGGATTCCCTTATTCAGTCTCTGAGAAGACTGGTGTTGTCCTTTAAAAATTCTCATGTTACACTGAGCTCTGAATGTACATGCGTACCTTGGAAGAAATAAAGTCTGTCTGGTCTAAGTGCTATTGGAAGGAAGAAAGTCCAAGTATGTTCTACTCTGTGAAGGTTGTAACAGTTTGCCACATTTTCAGAATAGCTTGTCTAGATTAATAGAACTATGTAGTAGTATCACAAATTCTTAGGAAGAGAAGAAATCCATCGAGACTTTTGCAGTTACTGCTCTTTTGGATCATCCCTTCCTGCAAAAATTAAACAACTTACTTTTCCCACTTGGGTGACAGCCAAATGAGTGGGAGCTATTTTTGACTCCTTCTTTGCAATGTTTTAGCCAAGTGTCTCTTGTAAGGGAATGCCTCTCACTATCCTTCTCTCTTTCCTTCCCTCTGTCTCCAGCTGCTGTAGGAGATATTCTTCCTTAACAAAACAGGATTCAAGTACAGAAATTTTCTTATATGTAGAGGTATTGGATCTTACTGAGATGGAGTTAACTTTCCCCACAGTCCTCGTAGTGCTGTACTTTGTATCGATAGCTAAAAAGGTGTTGGTAACACAACAGGTGTTTTGGGCACTGCTGAGCAACATTCACACAGCACTGAAGATCTCTTCAATCCCATATCCCCACCCTCCAAGGCTGGTAGGTTGGGAGTGAGCGAGAGTCCAGGAGGGGACATAGCCAGGACTGCTGACCCAAACTAACTCGTTTCCACACCGTATGATATCATGGTCAGCAATAAAAGATGACAGAAAGGATGTGAAAGCAGGAGAGCATTTGTTATTAAGGCATTTGTCTTGCAAAGCAACATACTGAGACCCTACTTCCCAGGAAGTAACTGGACATCATCTGCTGGCAGAGGTAGAGAATATATTCTCCTTTCCTTCCATTCATGGGCTTTGGTCTTTTTAATCAAACTGCCTTTATCTTGACCCATGGGTTTTAAATTTTTGTTTTATGTACTTCTCTCCCCTGTCCTGCTGAGTAAGAGGAGTGAGAGAGTGGCTTGGTGGGCACCTGCCAGCCATTTGAAGTCAACCTACCACAGGTGAAAACATATATTTGTATATGAATATTCTCCTAGAGTTCCCTGGATATCTAACAGGCCAAAGTCACTTCCAGTACGGAGTTGTTCTTAAATTATTTGTGCTACTAAGGTACTTTTAATGCATCCCATGTAGCAGCTACAGTCTGTAGGAAACAAAGCATGTCCTACTCTGCATGGACCCCTGACTCATTGTGGAATTCAGAAGTTCACACCATTCTTCATGCCCTTCAGATGAAAAGTCAGAACAGAACAGACGATTTTAACTGTAACAAAAAAGGCTGGTTTTGAATCTGAGGGACAAAGACACGATCTGACTCAGGACAAAGTTCCCTTAGAACGCAGCCTCAGGCACTGCCCCCAGTAACAGTCACTACTTGTCTCAGTTCATTAGAAAACTCAGCTTTTCTGCATTTTGCAGATTGTACACTGACAGCAAGGTTAGATGTTAGACTGTGTATATCAGGCAACAGAGTTCAGATACCTTTCCCACAGTTCTCTAGGATATTTTCTCCTCCCTGATCTGATAGAAACAGCCCAAATGGAAGTGTTTTCTTCCACACAAAACTACAGTGACAAATCTTTCTCTATTGGATGTGTTGAGCCCACATAGGCCAAAATTAAATGCAAGTCATACTCACACAGAAATGGTGTAGGGCTCAGTGCAGTGCAAACACTTGTAGGGAGGTCTAACTGCTCTTTTGCAGAATGCCTTATTATCCTCCTGGCAGATAGCACAATTGCTGGAGTTTATATAAACCAGGTGGGATGAGTCCTCCTCTGCACCACAAGAGACAGTTATGAAATTGGTAATGGAACTGATGCAAATAACAGATTATGCTCACAGCAGTTAGTCTGCTGGGACAACAAAACACATTGGCAGGCAATCAGCACAAACATTTTTCAATAGAGCAAAGTGGAAGAAAGTGGGCAATTCATGATTCTTTCATCAATTCAATTGATCTTTGTGAAGAAGGGTTTTTTGTCAGTGAATGTGTTTGTTGCAGACAAGAACAAGAAATGTAGGTATTTTTTGTTCCAAAGGAGGTCACAGTCCAAGTTCCCTTTAGGATGCTTACTCATACTTTGGTCATGTCATAATGATTGCTTTATCTGCTAATTCCTGTCTCGGTCGAAGAGAACTGCAAGCAATCAGTCTGAGTGCAGCCAGAGGCACAGGATCATGGGATCTATCAGTCTAGAAGGTAGCTCAGGAAGACTGTAGTCCAACTCCCTGTCAAAGCCGGGTAAGTTATGAGTTCACACCAGGTTGGTTGAGTCTTTATTTACTGGGGCCTTGAAAACCTCCAAGGTGGCACAGTGTATCTGGACAACCAGTTCCACTGCTTGAATGTGAAAAATTTGACCTCATACCCAGTCTAAACCTCTCTTGTTTCAAACTATGTCCATCATCTCTTATTCTTCCAGCATGCTTCAACATGAAGAATCTGTCTCTCTCTTCTTGATAAACACCCCACAGGTATGAGGGGCTGTTGTAAGGTTTCCCTTCTGCAGATAGGACGACAGAAGATTGATAACTGCCTATTCCCATCCTGAGACAGAGCTGTAGTTGGCTAATGCATCTTTCAGATTATATCCAGGCCACCAGTAATGTCGTTCAGAGCTTCTCTTAATCAAGAATTTTTTTCTGAAGACCCATCCTACTTTTGATGAATCTGTATGAGATGGCATGGGGTTCTTGTTTTCTCATATCAGTGGACAAAGCACTCCAGGATGTGTACTTGATTTTTCCACACTTTTCTGAAGCAGTGAATGCATTTCCAGTGAGAGTTGATCTGAGTTGTTTTCAGAGTTGGACAAATTAGATCCAGCAGCCATTATTAGGGCTTATCCTGCTGTGTAGAGGTTTCTCTGAGAACATTCTTTTAATCTCAACATCTGCTAGGCTCCCTAAGGGAGCACCTGTCGCATTAAACTTTTTATCAGCAGAAGCACCTACAGTAGGAAGTACTGCCACTACAATAATTCAGAAAAACTAATTATAAGACAACAGCCTGGTGTTCACTCTGCCAAGTCAGCCACTGCTTGTCCATCATCTTTGTGGTGTATACGAGATATATTGTTAAGCTTTTGAAGAGGGAATCAAGCTATTGGCATGCCATAATTTCTTCAAAATATATTTTACCTTAAGCAACCTGTGACTTGTCCCTGCTCACCTCTGCTTTGCATTCTCATTACATACTTAGGCCCTGTATCACACTCTTTTTTCCTCAGTGTGAGGTAGAAGAACCTAGTGATCACAGTAGTGATCAAAGCTGATGTCAATTTCATGGACACCTAGAATGAAACCTACTGGGGACAACTTGTCTGAAAATATTCTAGTTGTTACCTTTCTTAGTCAAGGCTTTTTTCAGCAGATAAGATAGGAGAGCTGTAGTCTCATTTTATTTCCCAGACAAAGTTACAGACAGCTTTTAAGGCTTAAAGATGTTGAAGATTAATAATGTGCTTATCTGTGATAAAACATATGAATTATTCGGAGAAGATACTGTGGCCAGACATTTGTTCATTTGGTTTGAGTTTTTTGTTTCCATGTTTGGAAAAACATAGCTACATTTATCTTACATTTTATATTTCCAAAAATACTTTTAAACCAGACTGTCAATCAATATGCAATAAAAATAAATATCTTCCTTCTTTTGGGATCCATAACAAAAAGCGAGATCATCATGAAATGAAGGAGAGGAGCAATATACAAATGCCTTTGTAAACAGCATAGAAGACAGTTTGCAGAAGCATGAATATTACAGCAGCATATGACAAAAGTTTTCTGAATCTACACCTACATTTTCCATTTTGGATTTTAACAGGAAAAGTTTGCACTTCTGGGATTAAAAAATCCTCAGGCAGACTTGTGACCTTTAGCTTCTCCATTACATGGATAAACTGATGGTGCTATGAAGGAAGAGGACACCTGAATCATGCTCCCTTTTGCCTAATTCAAACTCCTGTCTGAAGAGACAGGGGCACTCCCAACTGTTCAGATTGCCAGAGATGATTTAAACTTTTATCAGGAGCATGGTGAGGACAAAAGCACACAATTAAAATAAATTTACTTGTTCCTACAAATCAATTGTTCGTACAGGTTGTGCATCAGAAGAATTAGCAGAGATAAAAGCATTTAACCAAACCAGTAAGTCAGATGAAATAACACAAGTAACTGATCTGAACACAAGGCAAACTGCCTTCTGTCAGCCCCCCTGTCTTTTATTAGGTGATATCTTCCCTTTCCTCATTTACGTGTAGGCGGAAAGTTTTAAACTCAACTTGCAATTTTACAGGTTGTCATTACTGGCAGCATTACCCCATAAATACAGGTGCAAAGGAGATGCAGTGGAGGCTAACACGTGTAGGCACAGACCCATATGCTCACACACGTCTAGCTTCAGCCCAGAGATACTCTTTGTACACAAGGATATTTTCTGAAAAATAGCCAGTGGAGTTCTTAAAATGAATGGGTTCCTCTTAAAAGATTGTGGGTAAGCAGTGGCGTAAACAATAAATTATGAGCCTGAGTTGTAAAACCTAAACCATGAAAACCACAGCATTTCCTACTCAGAATATGCTGTATTGGTATCCACAGGGAGAATAATCTGATGGAAGGTGTATACTCTGAAGAGTAGTGCTGCTAGAAGAGATCTCTGTTTTCCCGCTCATACTGGGAGATCTGGGGAAGCGCGGAAGACTGCTTGTGTGGAGAGAGCTAGGGAAAAATGATAAAAGATTCTGCAGGTACACTGGATTGCTCTCTGAGCCAGAAATCCACTGTAGCACAGCAAGGTACTAGACCAGATGATTTCAAAATGTTTTCTTCAGCTGAGATTTTTGAGAATCATATAGTAGAAATTTAGTTAATTTAGCTCTGGATTCAGGATCAGCTCTGTAGGAATGAAAAAGCAGGGCTGTTCTCTTCAAAGCAGTAGCACTGTACACATCGCGCTATGCAGTGAACTGTCTACGTTCTACAAAGGTCAGCTTACTCTGCTGCTTTTTCAAGGCTAATTTTGTCTAAAAAGTCACATCACAGGGGCCCATTTTCTGGGGAGATCTCAAGTACTTCAGTATTTTCTGCATTGTCACATTTGGCTATGTCCAGAAAAAACAAAGTGGGCTAAAGTGAATGCTTTTAAAATTCTTTCAGATCTGAAAGAATTCTATAATTCTGTTTTTCTGTTGAATTTAACATGTGCGTACAGATTAGGGCCACTTATTTTATCTTCTGATTGGCTTAGCTCTAGTTTGCTGCTAATCAGCGATGCATTGTCCCCATGCAGAAGTTTTTCAGAAACTCCTAATATTAGCTTAGCTTTAAGAAGAATCATTACTTTGGTACCGAACACAGCTCTGGGCAGATGTCTGGTTAAAGAGAAAATAAAGGGAGTTTTTGTGATCTGTGTAGTTGTGATTTAATTATTACATATTGCAAGGGTTACAAGGGAACATTTAGATCCTCCTAATAATCATTTGAAAACTATGCTTCATTTCACCAAAAACTCTGTTAAATTATAACATGGCCCAGCTAGTTAGGGTAGGCAAGACCACTTTGCTCTTCAGATCCAGAGCAGCTGCAGCATCTGGCTTTGGACCTGGGAAGCCAGGGTTTTTTCCAGAAGCATCTGCATGGTTGCAGGACTGCTGTGTAGCCTGGGCTTTGCACATGCAATATCCATCCCATTGGCTGCAGATGTGGCTCCAGGAAGCCAGCCCTTCAGACAAAGGCTGTGTGAGTATATGGACTAATATAAACAAAACAAAAACCAAAAACCAATAGCAAGCTTGGCAAAGGAGAAATTTGGAGTAAGCTATATTTCGGCAGATGTAAGGGACATTGGTATTCATATTGATTTGTGTTCTGACAACTGATGCTGGTGGTTTTAATACCACCTTAGCATTAAGGGCAGAAGTGAGGAAGAAGTGGTTTGTTCTTTTGGAATAATGAAAAGAAAAAAAGAAAAAAAAAGAAAGAGAAAACAAGTAGCGCTGGCTGATGGGTGGTACTCTGTCAGACAAGAATTCTGAAGCCCTTCTAAAATCAATAGTCATTTAAAGTGTAATAAATATTAGATATCTTTCCTGCCTGGTCTTCTTACTTGTGCAGAACCACTGGAATTTAAGATAGCAAAAGACCAGTTATGCCAGCTAGTCTGTGTCCTTCCATGAGGGGAGTACTCGGTCTGTTAACATGAGATTTTTACTCATACCTTTGAAGTCCCCAGAATCTCATGCCCAAACGCTGACAACCACTGCCACTGCTTAGATGTTTACGAATCTAGCTCAATGGAGGCAAAAGAGTTTGTGATTTGTTCCGTTTTCTATCTCCATTCCAGATAGGAACACAGATGAATACGTGTATTTATTACCTTCATAATATTTTTCCACTCTAATCTAAAGACCCTGACTTTTTGTTTTGGGTATTGTGCTGGTGCCAAATATTTAATATATACTGAGAATAGATTTCTGTTTACTCCCCTACCCCATTCGGTGGTAATACATTCTATGGTTAATATGAAGGTTGCTTATTTTCAATTCTGAATAGCATTTTCTGATGAAGATGCTTGAAATTAGGCTCCTCAAGTGCATGCTCTGAGACCTAGATAAATTGGCCTGATTTTTAAGGGTACTGATCTCCCATAATTCCCATGAAAGTCAACAGCAGCTAGAGAAGTTCAGGCCTTAATCAAGTCAATTAATTAGGTGTCTGAGTATGTATTCAGGTTCCTAATTTAAGTATTGTAAGGTGGTTCATGTTCTGAAAGCTGCAGCACAATTACAGAGTTCCATCTCTTTCTTTCAGATGAGGTCTCAGGCTTCATATGAAAAGCATGACACCTGAAATATAATCAGTCCTATTTCCTGAACTCTCCATTTTTCTACCATGGTGTGTTACAATGGGACATTGTACAAGGGTATCTGCCTCAACTTTTTTTCTTTTTATTAAGAGTGAAAAGTTTGATTAAAACAAGCCAAATAAAATAGAAATTTGCATACATTCTTTAAATTTGTAAATTAATTTGATTTTAAATGTGTTCATTTCTGTCTCATCTAAGAGTAGCAGCAACTTATTATCTGCTAGACTTGTTCCAAATAACTGATCTGTTAAGAATAGTGGTTCTAAATATGTCTTTAATTGAATCTAAGGCAGCACAGTTACAGAGCTACCTGAGGGAGAGGGGAAGACTGTAACTTGGGGTTTCTTTCTTTTTAATTGTTTCTCCCCAGGAGTTCAGGTCATGTAGAAAATGGTCTCTGTGGAATCCTGTCCTTAGAGAATCTTGGTCAGGATCCAGGATGGCACTGGGGGAAGGCTCTAAAGAAAGCAAGAGACAAAGGCAGCTCCAAGGTCTCTGCAATAATAACTACATTAAATAAGAATCAGATTAAAATGGTGCCTGAGGCCTTGGGAGCATGGACACTTGTGGGACCCTGCAGAGTCTGAGAGAGACTCAGAGAGAGTTTGTTGTTGAACTCTAACTAGCAGAAGAAGCTATATGAGACACAGTAAGAGTAACAAATTAAATTCCCTGCTGTCATG
This sequence comes from Dasyornis broadbenti, assembly GCA_013397935.1. Taxonomy (NCBI): domain Eukaryota; kingdom Metazoa; phylum Chordata; class Aves; order Passeriformes; family Dasyornithidae; genus Dasyornis; species Dasyornis broadbenti. Next base: position 47,310 of record VZRN01003361.1, read on the forward strand.
TTCCCAAGAAAGGGGACAGAATAAGAGAAAATAACAATAATAATAATAATAAACACCTCGACCCCCCAAAAAAACCCCAAGAAACCCTCTCCCAAGCCCCCAAAAGAAATCACAAAGAATCAGTCAAAGAATGATTTGGGACTGGAGTATCATGATGTCAGACCAGAGGAAGGCCTCTGACCAGGCTGAGGCAGATCAAAGGCATTCCATTGCATTGAATTGCATTGCATTCCATTCCATTCCATTTCATTCCATTCCATTCCATTCCATTCCATTCCATTCCATTCCATTCCATTCCATTCCAGTCCTCCTGTTTGTGAATCTTCCATTAAAATAACTGTGCTGCTGCCTGTGTCTTTTAAATGCAAAGACTGAGCCTGACCATGCAAATGCCTTTGTTGGCATTAAATTTTAGTCAGCTAATGAAATAATGAGATGGATTTCAAATGCTATATTAAGAAATGAAATCAGGCTCTTTGCTGATTACATATACAAGCCATTCAATCAAAGAAAAGTCATCTGGCATATTTTATTCCTGATTATAGGAAGAAATATTAATTTCTAATTAAAATACAAGTTGAGAAATAATATATTGCTACAGAAGGTAAATAATAATTTCAAATAAGTAAAAGAAAATATTGTGGTCATTTTGCAGGCAGATTGTACACAGTCCAGCAATTAAAGAAAACATCAATTTTAATAATTATTTGTCAAGCTGTCATTATAATTACTCTGTTTTAAAAAAAGGTGCTGGAATCACCTCACATTATCTTCTACATTGTCTTTTTCTAGAATGAATATGTAATTTAATGTTATGTCATAACCATCTGAATTAGAGTAGATCTCTTTTAAGCCTAAACTGCTTCTGACTTGATAGATTCCCAAATTCAGAGCCATTATCAGAGTTTTATTGACTTCCAGTTTCAAGCCTTGTGTATCATGTTTGAGTATTTGACCATAATAAGCCACTGTATTTCCATGTGATTTCCTGGTCAATTCCATGAACCTTCCAACACATGACCACAGTATTTTAATCAGGAATGAACTTCCATAAGCTAGAGTGGCCAAATATTGATTATTTTTGTGATCAGAAAGTAAGTGAAATATCTTTACAGCATACCTGCTTCATGATGGAGTTAATTCCAAACATTTTCATTAGAGTGTACATAAACATGAATGTTCCTTATTTTATTGCATTATGGCATTTTTAAGTATACTTCTGGTTTGGCACATAACTGCAGCCATGAAAATGATGACACATAAATACAAAGTCATATTTCTTTTTAAAACAATTTGAACTGATGCTTGCTTGGGAGTAGAAGATACAGAAAGTGATTTATTTCAAATCAGCACAGTTATTTTCTTCTGTTGTTTTCCAGTCTATTAATTCCAAAGAACAGGAATTAAGATAATAGCCAAAATGAGGCAATCAATAACCTCAAAACTTAGCAATTTTGGCAGTTTTTTGGTTATGTTTCCTTCCTGTTGCACATCACATGAATTGTACTTCTCAAGCTGATTTCATTGAAGTACACATACAAATATCACAGGTGCGAATCTTTCTTTTTTTATGTTTTGAAGTGGGCTGAGTTTTTTTTCACCTTGCATTGAGCTATACTTTGTAGATCCTTCCATTTCCATTTCATTAAAAACCAGTATTCACTGCAAAGCTATTTCATCAAGATCGTTCCACTAAAAGCTAGGAACAAAGGGAAGCAATCCTAAAATTTCCTGCCAAGACTTTAACAGCTCATAGCAGTGGATGTGTACAGAAGGGGTTTCAAATGCCAGCTTGTAGGCTTGTTTAGAGGGGAAAGAATCTCAGTGTATAATCCTCATAGGAGCATAAATCCTAGATTTTTTTGTAAGTAAAATTTCTTATGAAGAATTTTAGCCTAGTGGGAAGAAATTCGGAGTCCTTAGGCCATACAGTCATCCCCTACAGAAGCTTTATTAGGCTGATGAGCTTCTGTCAAGCCATCTGCTCTAAGTGGATCTCTCCAGACCTGCATTAACAGCATGTCCCCTGTACATGAACTTGTTGTGGAATTTCTCTGCTTGTTATCCAATTTCTTGTTCTTTTTCCTATTGCTATACATATATTTGTGGATGCATATTCTTGCAACTTTTCAAATCTGTGATCAGTTTCTTTCAGGTCTCAGTGATAAGAGTTATAAACCCATAGGAACAATCTGAGTGGATTGCAAAATCTGTACTGGTACAGGGCTACACCTTGCCAGGGGCAACCTAATGAAAGAAGAGACAGCACTCTCCTGGGGTTCTTGGCATGCAGACAGCTGTGCTGTTAGCATGGCCATTAGGTGGTGCTTAATATTCCCCCTCAAGTCCTTTCTTTCACTGCTAACCAACACAAGAGACAGAGCAGGCTCTACAGATTTATGGAGAGGGTGGAAAGGAACGTTTTCTCCACCATAGGCCTGTTTTGCCCTCATCTGCCTCGCACTCCAGTGATGCAATTCTGGCAAAGACGTGCTGGCAATTGCTGCAAAGGCCTCCAGCCTTTCTCCAGCCACTTTTGAAGGCAGACTGGGGCTGCAGCATTGCACATCAGCTGGGAATGCTTGTGAATATGTAGTATCTCACCCAGACATGCCCTGCCTGCTCACCCCTGCTTTCTTGTGTGGCATCAGGCATGCCCAGTCTTCGCATTCACTTGAAACTGCAACCAGCCCTAGCAAAATGACAGTCTTCTCATCCCTTGCTTAGCTTCTCTGGGTCATGGAAAGCAGACACAAAAGAAAATCTCTCTCTTCTCTTTTGGAAAAAGACACATTTGAGCACAGCTTTATCATCTCCCACAGTGTAACCATGAGTTATGTGCACTGTCACTTGTTGCTCTTCCTGGAGCCATATAGTTGTGTGTGTGTCTGGATGTCCATGGGAAGAAGCACATAGGGCAGAGAGGCTGAGCAAGCTTTAGGCTCTTGTATCTGTTTAGCAAAGTTTGCAGACTGGGAAATGAAGGAAGAATTAGATTGGTTTCCTTTTGTTTTGCTCCCAAGTCGTGCAGTGGATGGGTTGAACCCGTGAGTTCAGTCTTGGCATAGGGCTGGCAGCACTGCGGGGTCCCCTTTCTCTTGCCCTGTGCTTAGAGACTCTGAGACTACATCTGACTAATGAGTGAGTCAGCAACTTGTACCATCAATTCTCCTCATAATGTTTCAGCTTTACTGTGGCACTGTTGTATTTGTGTATGCCAGACTTATTCCAGAGTCTTTTACGTTAAGCTCTTAAAGCCCTAATGTGCTTACATAACATGATATGGAGAACCAAGAAAGTAAATTTAATTTAAGTCTTTCCCCACTGCTTCTGATACACAGGGAGAGACAAAAGGAAAGCACTTCTATTTGAACACTGGGGAATGATGTGGCATACTCACAAAAGAAGACAAGGGAACTGAAGACACTGGTGGTGTATAGTATATCTAAAATGGGGACTAATCTTCTAAGGTTTAGGTGTTAGACATCTGAAATGAGTACCTGTACCTTGATGACTGAATTCACATTCTGGTTTTTTTTTTTTTTAGCCAAGGAGTTGACATCTGTAAAAGATATGTTGGTGAAAATAAGTAAAAAAACCCCAAATCCTTTTAAATTCAATATTGACTTTATTCCAGGAGAGGAAATTTCATCAGTGATTTGACTAACTTTGCTAGTGATAAAAAATAACTGCTTGCATACAAATATTTCTGCAATCACCATCCTGTTAATGTCTTAGAGAATTCTAGTGCAAATTTTTGAGGAGCTTTAGCTGAACACCCAGCTTTTGAATAGCTTTCTCTTCTCTGTAGTTTTATACAAGAATAGAAGTACACTAATCCCAACTGAAAAACAACATTCACCAGATGTAACAAAACAGTAGTATCTGAGAGACTTTTATATTTTACCACGCTCAGAAAGAAAATAGCAGGGTTTTTCAACTGGTAACTGTAATTGTATCCTAGCTTTTCAGGGAAAAATACATCAAATGTAATTGCATGAATTGAATCTCTTTGCTTGGAGAAATAAAAACCATTTGAAGAATGGAAGCAAACCTTTCTGATTTAATGACATCCTAAAAACAAAATCTGAAACGCTGTGAACTCCATTTTTCTCTTCATGAGTACTGTAAGAGGGCAAATGTTTATCAGCATGTTTTGAAAACTGGGTAGAACCCGCATATTGTAAGATATGCTTTCCTTTCAGCTGCTCCTGTGAAAGCTCTTCTTCTTCTCTTCTTGCCAAAAGGTGGAGAAATTTGCAGTTCTAGATAGAGAAATGGATTATTTCCTTTAGAGTGGTGACATGATGCCCAGGGGGAAGTTAAGGAAAAATCTCTTTTGTTATATAATACATCCTTCCTCAGCATTACCTTACAAATAAAGGAGCTTCTTCCAGTCAAACAAATAGTTCACATACAATGGGAATTGAGTTACTTGTTTCATCTTGTCTCTTTTTGATGGCTCAATCCTCTCTGTATGGGATCGCTGTAAGGGAACTCTCTTTTCTTTCCCTGTATTTATCTGCCTCTTGGACCTGCCTCCCTGCTGCAAAGATGCAGACATCAAAGTAGGAAGTGGGACGGTAACCATTACACATGTCCTGTTCTGTTTGAAAACAGTATAGTAACTGGTTTTGTGGGAGCAGAAGCCATAAAAGAAACAATAATTTACCACGATGGGATCATTTGTTGCAGGTTGAATGAAACATTTATCATGGTCTGTAAAAAATTTTTCATCTTATCAATTCTCTCATGAAAACTGCAATTTTTTTTAAATTGAGACTGAAGCAAAGCCTTGTTTTTTCTGACCATCTTTTGGCTTGGAAAATATTCACCCCCCAAATTTTTTTTTTTTCCTCAAATTGATGGTGGTAACATTAGCTGGCATATAGAGATAGCAAAGTCATTGAGACAGACCATGACAAGTAGAAACTGTGGCCCTGATCCACAATTGCTTGTTTTGGTCACCAAATAATATTTCCTGGCCTTTCCCTCACAGGCAGTCAGTTGCAGCTTGAATTGCCTTGGAAAACAGAGAGTTACATAGGAAAATAAAACTTCACAGATTCTTGTTGCTGTATATTTGATTATGGGCTGGAAGAGGTTTTTTGGATGTTTTCATGTAGAGTAACTGACTTGTTGCCTGTGACTTATTTTTGGACATAGTGAGTGCATAGCATGAGCAAAAGTTCACTTTTTACCCTCAAGATGTGCAGATTTCGTTCAGCCATACAATATTAATGAACACAATGTGTGTGTTATCAAAAAGGCAATATGAAGAGAAATGAACAAAAGATGCACAGGTTTTGAGCCCACCATCGTTGTACTTACCACATCTAGAGACATTATAATCTCTGCTATTCGTTTTGCAGTGCCTTGAAGTGAAATTTGTTAAATAATTTTGTTGTTATCTTTGAAGTTAGATAATGTAAAAAGATGTTACAAATAGAATATAAGAGGGAGTGAACTGGCAATATTTCTAAAACATCTGAATCAATAATGGCAAATGAGTTAAAACAAATTAAACCCTTTGCAAAAATTATTTTATACAATCATAGTTTTACATGGTTGTTAAAGGATTAGCCATTATTGAATATTCCCATGTGTGCAAAGATAAGCCAGGGAAGAAGACTGACCTGTCTGAACCAAGATCTTTAGCTGGAATCCAGGGTAAAAAAGGAGAATTTATGGCATTTGAGTGAAGGGGCAGGCAACTCAGAAGGATTACAGGGATTTCATGAGGTTATGCAGAGAAAAAATTAGAAGGGCCAAAGCCCAACTAGAACACAATCTGGCTACTGTCGTAAAATATGTTAAAGGATTTAGTGGTGGACTTGGCAGTGTCAGATTAATGTTAGGACTCAATGATCTTAAAATTCTTCTTGAATCTATATTATTCTATAGTTCTACATAAAATTTAAAATTAAAATATTTCAAAGAATTGGTGACAAAACAGAAATGTAGAATTGGTCACATTTTCTCTCCTATATATACAAAGATAAAACCATGATTAAATAGTTAAGCATCTAACTAAAACTGCTCTAATTTTTCTAAGTTAATCTTAATTTTTCTAAATTCTATTTTCATTCATTCACGTCATTTAGAATCTCTCATTCTTACCTTTAAGGTGACAGATTTAAAATGACTGGTCAGTTCAAAATGTTGACCTTCTGCCCTGCTCCTTGCAAGATCCTGTGACACAAATTCATTGTGGTCGAAGTTTGTCTGGTCTTCTCTAGCATGAGGCACTGTAAGATATGAGACCTCCATTGTTTTCCAATGACATGCTATGACATTAGCACATCTCTACGTAGACTTGTACAGAGCACATTTGGGGATTCTTTGGTTTCACTGGAGTTTTTTACATTCAGTTCCTTTGGGCCTGACCAGAGTTAAAGCAGGTTGTTAAGGGCTTTGTCCAAATGGCTCCAAGTGCTGACAGGCTTGAGGTAATGACCACCTCCCTCGTAAGCTTCTTCCAGTGTTTGGCCACCCTGTGGCAGTGCATGTTGGGACTGAAGGGGAGCATACAAAACCTGCCTGCACACTTTGTCCAATGCATACGGACATTTGCTATGAGCCTGGGTACAGCTCTGCCAGTTAATACTCAGCATTTTTTGAGAGGAGCCCTCTTTACGCCTTGGCATATGCAACGCAAGTATGGGAGATTTATTTTATTTCATTTTCCCAACAAAATTTTGCCCCAATTGTCCTTTCAGTTTGTTTATGGTTTTTTTTTTTTTTTGCATAAATTAGCACTCGTATTGAATGCAACCATCACCCATATTGTAACTTGCAACAAAGCTAAAATCTTATTTGGCCTACTCATGAAGCATGGCAATCCTGGGAAGGACCACTACAAATAAAGAAGGCAGTATATACAATTTTTAACACCTTCATACCTCTGTTTGGACCACCAGTAATGACAATATTTCTCATAACTGTTGCTAGCTTTTTATGTGACCCTAACTATTCAGCAGATGACCACAGCAAATCATAAAACTGTCTGCCTATTCCAGATGAAATATTATCCTTTATAACAATTTTGTTGAACAGATTTTGGCTTTTTAGTCTAATCAAGAGTCATCTGTGAACAGATTGTGTTCTTTATCAAATATGTGTGTTTGCTCAAAATTTGCCAACTGGCTAGGTATTAATCAGATTCCCCAAGCAAAATGTTTTTACATTTCTTTCCATCACAATTTCTCTCCTGCCCTAACATTTCTGAGGACTGCAAACAAAAAATCCTTGGTGCTGAGTTTTACATTGCATATGAAGAGACATCTCCTATCTTTACTTATATATGAAAGTTAACTCATGTCTTGCCTTTATTCTGATAGCATATTTTTTCTTTCTTTCAGTTTGTCAAGTGGGATTTGAAAAATATGCTCTCTGCTCTCAAGAGCACTGTTAGCTCCACACTGACTTCACAGCAAAAGCATTGAACTAAATTCATGGTTGCTGCACACTCAGATCCTTCTAAGTACTTAGGTGAAGCTAGCATTAGTTAGCTGTGAGTTACATTATGGAAAATGAAAAGATTCACAGTGAGTTTCATGAAAATTTGGAATGTTTTCTCTTCTTTCCTTCCCTCTGTACTTAGATATCACTTTTTGCACTGTTGGGAGCATTTTACAGTTCTCTGTAGCCAGGACGTGGTGTTTGGTTTATTGTTGGGTTCTGTTTGTTTTTTGTTTGTTTGTTTGGTTCGGGTTTTTTTTTCCTTTTCCGTTTAGTAGTGTATGTGTTTATAGGCCCTCGTCCTCCAAGATTTACTGACACAAACAGAGACTAAAATCAAAACTCTGATTAAAAAAAAGACCCAGACTACTAAGAAACCATTAAATTATTAAAAGAAAATTGACATTACATCTAATACAAAATTAAGTATGATATTTAGGACACCTGAATTTTTCAAGGTCATCCAAAAATTGGTCTAATTTGAGTGACTTCAATTAATCCAGTACACACATGCCTTGCAATTTTTCTTTGCTTAATGAAAGCTAGGGTCTCTAAAATTTAAAAAAAAAAAAAAAAAGGAAGAGGGCTGACNTTTTTCTATTAGTCTTTGTAGATCAATGATATTTTCTTCCAAGGGCTGAGAAATTAAGAAAAAAAAAAAAAAAACGCATCACTCTTCAGAGTTCTGCTTTGCACTTTGTTACATTTCAAAGACTTACTAACAAAAAATGCTATTTTATAAAGAAACCTCATGATAAATACAGTAAAATATTTGCATTTATTAAGAAGTTGCCCTATGAAAACTTAATTGAACATTGTTTTGTTTCTGGCTGAATATAATTACATGATTTCTTTTGTTTTAAAAACCCACACATTTCTTACTGATTGTCTTAAGCGAATTTTTATAAATTGAAATGCGTAATTCTGTTAATAACTTATAAAGATAAAAATGAAATAAAGTGGATTTTTACTATGGGAAGTCAAGTTTAGGGGAAGCATGGCTTCTCATTCTGGATTTACTGGAAAATATTTTATTTACTTATACGGATTTTTATATTACTGGTCTGGAGACAAGTATTCAATTCATTCAGACAATTCATTCAGACAATTCACATGTTGTTTTCCACTAAAACACAATTATTTATGTAGGTGACGTTAAGGCAGTCACCTCTGCAGCGTGGAACTTTAATCTTGGAGCCTTAATTTAAGCTAGGTTTTCATTCCAAAACAGTCAAAAGCAAGTTCTCCCACCATCGAATACTTATTATCTTTGGAGGTATGCATATTATATTGAAATATGACAATCTAAAGCACGTTTTGCTGAGTGAATACATTCTTAATGGAAATGGCCTCTTTTTAAACATTGCCATGTTCTGTTACATTTTGTCTTCTATCTCCAGCAGCCGCATGAAGGCTTGCCTCAGGAAACACATGGGTGCTATCCTTATCGCCTGCAAGAATCCCTGATGTTAATGCTCCTTTTTGTAACTAATTGAGAAATTAAGGAAGTATCTGAGATAAACTTTCAGGAAGAAAAGAGAAGACAGTGAGTGCTGTGCACTGTCTGTTTTTTGTGATCTTTTCCACAACCCGCTGCCCAGAAGCTTCACAAGAGAGGACTGCTGTGCTGAGCCCAGGCTCGCTCTGTCTTTCATTCACTTAGTGACTGAGAACACTTTCATTTCCTAGCTACAAGAAAGCAGAATCAGTGATAAATTCACAGTGTGCTAATCCTGTGGGACTAATCAGCAGATAAAACACACCGGCAGATACTTTATTGAGACAATATATTAACATATGCAGGCGTACAGATGTCTAGGATATGCTGTACTTAAGGGAGGGTGCACATGCACCGGCAAGCTCTCTGCTTCCCTGATAAATATTCTGCCATCTTGTATATAAGGTTTTTATTCTTTCTGTGTTTCTGAACATGAATATGAAGGCTGTTGGTTTAATGTGATTTGAATAGGAGCTGCGAACCTTCTCGCACAAAGAAAGTGGCAGATATGTTGCCTCTGGAAAGAATTTCTTCAGCTGCTTCTTGCTTTGTGGTGCTGGTGGTGAATGCATGGCAGCGAGGAGCACATGAACTCATTCAGTCAGATTATGCTATATTCACAAAGCTTTTTAAATTCCCAATCACATCTGTTTGCTATGTTCAGCTCATCTGGAAAATGGTTACTGAGGCAAAATTTTCTTGCCCAGCTGCAATGCAACTCAGAGAAAGCAAGACAGACATTGAGAATCTCTGCTGTCCTAATGAATTTCCAGCTGACGTTTCTGAGTTGTAGGGCAAACAAACTGAGAAGACCTACCAAATCAGAGCCTTTTCCAATGATAAATGTTAGGATAGTTTTCATGGTTTGATTTGGAAGCCATGTCATACCTATATTACAGTAAGAAACTATTTTTTAACTTGAAAGTTTTTGTGAACTTATAGGTTTTTATCTCCTTTCATCATATTAAAATGACAAATATCTTCTCCAACCTGGATTCAAGAAGTGTCAGTTAACACCTAGTCTCTCACACATCCTACTTCCCTGGTGTACACAAGGTGTTACTTAGACAAAATAACAGAGACTGGATTGCAAATGCCTGTTGAACATCGAGTAACGTGGGAGGCTGGCAGAAAAAAGCAACTTGCAATTTGGAGCATATTGTGATTGCATGACTCAAGGGGAAAGAAACAAAACAAAGAGGTTTCTTACTTCCAACTGCCTGGGGACCCCACAGCACAAGTCTGCAGTGCCTTGGGGTCAGCGCTGGCAGTGTTCTGCAGCAGTTCAGCCGGCAGATGAGAAGCAGGGAGCAGCCCAGGACGCAGAGGGGTCTGGTGTGAGGTGCTGCTGGCAAATGGCACCCTCTGACAGTGCCGGCCCACCTGCAGATCAGAGGGGAAACCTCTGTGTGAGAAAACCTCCGCTGCCACCTTGTTTCTGATCAGCAGACATGTCTGCTCGAGCTGCAGTTACACAAAATCTCCGTCAGTGTTACAAACTTTGGCAGTCTTTCTGTGGAAATCCCATGCTGGCATATCTGCTACTACTTTTAACTAAAATGACTTTTTTCTGGTAACTCGAGAAGTGATGCTGATGCACATTGTTTATTTATTGACACTTATTTATTGCTGTTTAGACCCTCAAAAACATGAGATTAAAAAAAAAAATCTTCAAATGTGCCAAAAAATTCAAATAAACAAAGAAGCTGCTTTTAAAAATTGTTCCAGATGGAATGTATCTTCTTGATACTGGCCTTTTTAAACTTTCCTAGCATAAATAACATTGTGGAATGACAAGGAAAAATTCAAAATATAACAAACAAAAGATGACAACTTGATTAAACTGGTGCTTTCTCATGAAGCATTTAACTTTCAATGAATTAAAGGTTTCTGGGGTGGCGGTGGGGAAGTGTTTGTTTTATTTATTTATTTAATTAAAATTCCTGACTGGCACCTTGTTAATGCCTCTAAAACTTTATAAGAGAAATAAGGAAATCCCTTTTTATATATCATTGTTTTTTCATATTTTCATGTCATTTCACCTTTGTTTATAACAATGTTTTTTTCTTACTATTGTAGGAAATGAAAGCCTAGAAGAAAATTATGTGCAGGACAGTAAAATGGGATTTGTCATCAATGCTATATATGCTATGGCTTATGGGCTACAAAATATGCACCATTCCCTTTGCCCTGGACATGTTGGACTGTGTGATGCCATGAAGCCAATTGACGGCAGCAAGCTCTTGGAGTTCCTTCTCAAATCCTCATTCATTGGTGTTTCTGGAGAAGAAGTTTGGTTTGATGAGAAGGGAGATGCCCCTGGAAGGTAAAGAGGTTTCATCTCACCTAATTTAACCAGAGGTTGGGAAATGGGAATATTACTGGGTTTGGTGACATAGATTTCTTTGGCTGTTTTGCTGAAGCATAAAGCATGTACACTGCAAGACACAAATGGAGTTTTTTGGATCAGGCTTTCCAACAGCCATTGGAATAACACTGGTAACACTTGGTATCGTATACTGGGAGAGGAACTTCAGTATAGCCCGTAAAATTTTTAGTGTTTCAGGAGATGACAAACCTTGTAAACTCAAAGACTTTTGGTGGGCAAGGTACTACTGGGGCTCAGCACCAGGATTTTAGTATATATGAAGCTGAAAACAAAGATTGGAATTTAATGAAGCATTTGCCTGCCATGGTTTTGAAGTGAGGGCTGTAGAGCACATCCTTTTCCAACTGGAGCTCTGCTGAAACCTTGCCAGAGACTATTTAGTGTTGATTGGTAAGCTCCTGTATGATCTTCTTAACTTGTTTCACTCCAAATACAATAAGATCACCCCCAGAATTTAAAGATAGATCTGTGTAGAACAGGATAAATAATTAGGGTTTTTTTGGCAGAAGTTTCTGTGTTTCACTCATCTGGGGTCTGGTCCCAGCTGTGGCAGCTGTTATTTTCTAGCCCCCCAAGCAGGCACAAGTTGTATCCAAGCAGTGGGTAAAGCAGCACCTTTGTGAACTTGGATGCTACCTTTGCTTTTCTTATGGGAGCAAACTGACAGAGATGTCTCATTTCATTTTGTGGGTTCTGTAAAACTATTTTAACACATGGATTTTTTGTTTGTTTGTTTTCCCTTTTATAGATACATTTAATTCAGCTGCTGAATTACAAAATTCATTATCAATTGAAACCTACTCAGGGATTGCTTCACTGAAGTTAGTTTTCCTACTGAGTTATTAAAGTGTTATAAAAGACTCTCTCACTCCATCTTTGGGCTTATTGCATAAGTGCATCTGAGTGCCAACACAAAGGGAGGACTCTGAAGCAAACAAGAGTTTTCATGTCTTTTTATGCCTCCAAAGAGCATTCGTAAGATACAGTGGTCTTTAAACAACTCTTATCTCTATTACTAGGCTTTATGAGCAAAACTGGCCAATGTCTTGCTAATTTTCTATATTGTTATGTTTTTCCAATTTTCTATATTTTTATGTTCTTTTCTATTGTCATATTTAAATGGTATATACATTTAAACAGTTTGTTGCATTTAATTAGTAATAATAAGCTAGTCGGTTTGGTCTTGTTGAGCATTGACTTCAGATTATTTTTAGTCAAAGATACAGATCAGCTAGGTCAGCTTTGGAAAGTATAAGCAAGCAATTCCCTTACATTCGAACACATACTTATCGACACAAATGCATAAAGCAAGTCCTTGCACATATAATTTAGATAATACAGAGAAATTACTGCTTAGTGCAGCTTTATGCTTTTTGCATACTATTTGTGTCCATAAAACCATTACTCCAGCTTTGCATATCCTGCATTTTCTGTCTGTTAGCTATTTGGTTTGATGTTTAGATGTAATTTTCCAATTTTAGCTTAATTCTTATTTATTATTTTGTCACCCAAGAACATTTTCACAACTCTCATCAGTACCAAGCATAGAATTTGATTGAGCAGTTGCTGAATTCAAAACATGAGAGTTTATATTAAGAAATTTCTCTGAGTATGCCAGAATGATAGAATTTATTCCATCCATCATTTTGGTCTATAGCAAGGTTCATTTTTCTTGATTCCCTAGCCTACTCAGAATTTGATAGCTTATTTTAGATTGGGGTTTTTTTGTTGTTGTTTCTCATTTCTATTTTCACAGCTGGAGCTAGCAAGTTTGGGCAAGGAAATCCAAATAACCTTTTTGTTATTCATTCTGTAATCCTTGGATCAATCTGTGGCATTTATGTCATGGGCAATATCATATCAGAGAAAGGCTATGTGTATATGAAATGTGATCTGCACAGCCTGTCAGATCCTTGTATGCCAGCAGTAGTTTAACAGAATTGTCTTTAGCTTCAGATTGACTGTAGGGTTTCCACAGCTTCATGTGGAAAGTCCTATTGTGGATCAGTGAACAGACCATAGCGCTGTGTCAATACCCAAAAGACTTTTTGTACTGCAACAAAATGGAAAGATAAATATAAAACACCTAAATATAGCAAAGTACGCCTGCTATGAAATTTCCTACTTTTTGGCTTTTCTATGCCGGTGCAAGAATGTCAGACAAATGTGTAAAACGTTTTTAGATATCCTGTCATCAAGTCATGTGAACAAATCAACTTCATAAGGTGGAATAATATTCCTTCTTAGAAGGCAGCAACCTTCCTCATAATTTTCAAAATCTGTGAGGTTCTTCAAGCACTTGACTCCTAAAAACTCCTAATTGCAATCATCATGGGTAGAGCACATAGTTTCCTGTAGTTATGTTTGACTGGCACTCCCATAATCTCCTGTTTCATGAATCTCTAAGCACCCTTAGAGCTTCATGAAACCTTAACCATTTGTTTAGATACAACTCTTCTTCTATCTCAGGCTCAATTCATGGTTTCAAGGTTTTATCAAAATGAGATTATAAAACACAAAGCACGTTGTCAAAGGTGTATGCAGAAATATGAAGCCAACTCTTTTCGGAAGGGCGCAAATGCAGTCATTTAGCTGACTGCACTGCCTCTGGGGAAAACAATGTGAATGCAACTCTGGAAACTCAAATTATGTGCTCTCTATACTATCATTTAGAACACGCTGGTAAATTTGCTGCACTTTTTGCTTTCATTGAGTATGTCTCATTTCCTTCCTCTGTAGTAATCATGCCACTCAAACTTCCAGGAATTGCTGGAGAAGGTGTGGAGGATGCAGTAGTCAACACGACATCCTTCTCTGGGATAGAGAGATATATTTTCACTTCTGGTCATTTTTAGTTCTAGGTAATTGCCTCCTTTTAGGTTGTGCCTGGTGTGAAGAACCTTACCTCTCTACAACAAATGATTTTCGTAGTCCTCTGACCCTAAAATGCTTTGTGATAACAGGCAGGAAAAATTTCAGCCCCTACAATGAACCTCTGATACGTGGAGAAATGCTGAGATTCGCAAACTAAGAGAAATATTTCACTTAACTAACATTTCATCTTAATTAGACTTGTACTTAGAACCATGTAAGTCTATTTAGTTCAAATTTTCCAGTAGCTATTCTGGCTTCAGTCATGACAGCTCTACCAGCTCCAATGCTTTGAGTAAATAATCAAATTTTGCCTTATGCAAAGACTTCAAACTTGTATGTAATTTTTTTTTTTTCAAATATGCGTTTTTTATTTAAAGTTTGGATTCATGGGTGGTTGTTTCATCCATTTGCATCCTGGCATTGTTCAGCATTGCTCTTTTCCATCCTGACTTCCAGGATAGCAAACATCAGTACCCAGCTGGTATTGTTGCTTCAGAGTGTGCCTGTGACCACCTGACTAATATTTTCGCTTGTCTTACAAGTAACTTGTTCATAAGACACCACCTATTGGGTCACATAATTTCCCAATCTACCAGAGAGCTTGCTCTTATATTAAAAGAAGGATTAATTTTCTTACCTGCAGAGTGTTTTAATGGCTTCTTTAAATACTGCCATATGTGTATGAAATACAACTGCCTCCAAGAAGCCTCACTCTTTTCAAGCCTCACAACTCTCACCAAATCCACCTCTTTTGGGATTATAATTTTTAGCATGCACACAGCCCAAAGCTGTCAAAGGTGTACATATGTGAGCAAAGGGATGGGAGGAGGTCTTCCCGCACTGAACTTGTCCTTGCTCAAAACACACATTTTTTATTAAGAAAAAGAAGGAAAGGATAAAGAACTTCAGTACATCTCCATATACCAAGGGTATTTGTTAGACGACATTTTTCCACTTAAAATTCAAGTTGCATATCAAAGCTGCAAACATTGTATTACAACTTGTCATAATGCAAGACTGTGTAAGAGCTTTTAGTCTACATACTTTATTCTTTGACAGGTAACCTATAGGAAAGGGAATAGTATTACAAGAGCACAGAACAAACTTTTAATAGATATTGCATTAATGTCACTCTGTGCCTTGTAATGTATTTTTGTTAAAATGAAAACAGTGTGTGTGGGCTCAAAAATTCCATTAAGGGAATGTCAAGTTTTAGTAATCTTTTATTCCCCTTCCTGAACTAATTTTCCAGCCCAGAGTAACTGATTTTGTATCAGTCTAATATAAGGTCAAACTAAAATCCAAGTATATTTTTCTTGCTAGGAAGAGGCATGTACATTTCCGCTGAGTTTTACTCCTGTCTATTGAGTCTCCATTGTGAAAGGCCTGACTCTTACTTCTTGCTATCCTGAGTCCTTACAGGCCTGGAAACAGCATTTCCTTTTTAAGCACTTCCTTTAGAAGAACTGGGATATGAGAAGCAATTGTTCACTAATGAATTGGAAATTTAGCCTTTTCCTAATGCCTTGATTAGTGGCCATTGCCAACCAATGGAGCTGTCTCCTGCTTGGATCTCCATTGAATTCAGTGGCAGGGATCCCTTTTCAGGTGATTCAGTGGATCTCTGCAGTGGCACTGGCATTATCTGGGCATGCATATTTGCAAAACTGAGGTCTAATTACAGCTGTATGTATGGATTTCTTTAAATCATCTTTAACGAGAGAAACCCAAAAGGCTTAGTTAAGATAATTACTCTGCTCTACTCTAGAGAATAACTCTAGCACCTCTTCCCTCTGTGAAGTGCAGAGAGAGTTGAAATTTTACGTGTTTAAACCTCAAAATGGAAAAGAAAGAAATTGATGTCTCTCTTTGCTCACAACCAAACATCCTAGTTTTATTTATGGCTCGCATTTTGCTTACCTTGTCTTTCATTCTTAAAGCACGTACAGATTAACAACACCCATCATAAACAGAAGATTATTTTTTTTTCTACAGAAAATGAGACAATCCAGTACAAAAGAGCAAGGCAGTAACTCCCAGTCTTGGAAAACAGAAGATGTTTTGTTATTTTCAGCTCCAATGATGATTCCTTGTTCTCAATCCTCTTTCTCTTGTTATTATTAAACAAAGCCCTCCCCCTTCTCATCTTGAAAGACCAGGCTATAAGTTTAGCCTCTTTTGTGGTTCTTCCTCTCTGTGCACACTCCAACATCCATTCTTCCATTCTTGCTTATTTCCTACTAAGAAACCAGTCACATTCTGTGGGTAAAAGAATAGAATAATTAGCAATAAGATATGTGCACACATCAGGTCCAACACGTTGAAGGCAATGGTGGAGGCTGGATGTTTATTGTAACAGCTTTTTATGCTTCCCTTACCTTAGCCTTGGGAGGTGCTCTCCTGCTTTCCTAGGGTGAGGAGGTAAATGTTGTGACTGAGCTGCTAACTTTTCCTGGCAGAATCACTGGGCTGCATAACATGAATAGTTGAACTTAGAGCTTATAGTTAACTTATGGCAAACCAGTTCAGTTGTTTTGAACATTGCTACTTAAGAGCTTCCAGCAAGGGCTATATTACAACCAACCTGCATGGAGGCACCAACTGAATGTTAAGGATGTATTGAAAAATTCGAAAACACAGCATCCAGACATTGCCTACATGTGTGTCATTAGCAGAGTGTGCTGTCTTTGGTGTGTAGTTCCTCCTGGGCACACAACTTTTTACCCACAGTTTTATGCAAGCAAGACAAGCAATGATCATGGGTGTGGCAAGCAGAGCTGACATTTCTCG
The DNA here is from genome assembly GCA_013397935.1 of Dasyornis broadbenti. Lineage (NCBI taxonomy): Eukaryota > Metazoa > Chordata > Aves > Passeriformes > Dasyornithidae > Dasyornis > Dasyornis broadbenti. The sequence continues at coordinate 64,322 of VZRN01003361.1, forward strand.
TGATTCTGCTGCAAATCCTACAGGATTCGGGGTTTTTGTGAAACCCAAGTCCCTGGTGTTAAGGGATAACATGGATATTTAAAGGCAGAAGGAGAAGAGCAAGGTAAATATTTGTCCTTTATGTTGCAAGACAGTGACTCACTTTCTCTTTTTTCCTTGCAGGTATGACATCATGAACCTGCAGTACATAGAGAACAACCGCTACGACTATGTCCTCATTGGGACCTGGCACGAGGGTGTGCTCAACATTGACGACTACAGGATTCAGATGAATAAGAGCGGAATGGTCCGATCAGTGTGCAGTGAGCCTTGTCTGAAGGGCCAGATTAAGGTGTGCCTCAGACCCTTACATTCTGCTATAGAAATGTGAATATCCAGTCAGTGTTTCTCCCTAAACCCAAGCAAGCTTCTTTTGAGCCAAGGGATAGGACGTCCTCTTCTTCAGGAAAGTGAAAACTGTTGAAAGACTCCTAGATTAACATCTTTCTTTAATGATACCATATACAGGTCCATATTTTCTAAAATTACCCTTTGCAGGGATGCAGAGTCTTCTAGTGTGACAGGATTTGAATTTCACCTTATGTGAGAAAGACTTTCACTTAGTCATTGCCTACAACATTCAGTGGCTGTGATTCACTTGGGGGCTGATCTTGGAAATATCATGACCCACGGGAATCCAGTATTTTGTTCCAGCAATAACACCTGCAAGGAAAAGTTGAGAAAAATAAAGAAAACCCCCACGCCTATTTGTATCTCATGTTCACAACAGGAGGAATGGAAATACAAATGAAATCACTCTGTGTTTACCAAAGAGTAGCCCTTGCATCGGGCTACAAATAATTTGCTACCAGTTATGTCTGGATGACATAAAGACATATTTCACCACTAGCAAAATGGTATGGATGCATTAAGTTTAAAATGGCAAGAAGCCCAAGATTAGACCTCCCTTTCTGTTTTATTTAATAAGCACATTTGCAGCTTTTTATTTCTATATTGCTACTCTAAGCAATAAGCGATTGATGATTTGGCAAACACACAGTGACATACTCCAGAAATCTTGGAGGAAAAACATTATTGGTATTTACTATCCTCCAAAACATCTTTTCCCTGTTTTTGAGATTGTGCAGTTTGTGTATGTGTGTATATGTAAACACCATGCATACAAAATGCCAGCTTCAGCTCTCATTGAAGTCTATTGGACTCTCTCCACAGACTGCAGGAGGAAATGTTAGCAAAAAAAAAAAAAAGCCCACAATGTCAGAATTCAATAAAACAAACATTTTGCTTTTCACTACTGTATTTATCTCTGCATATAGATGGGTAGGAAGATCCGGAAGAGAAGGCTGGATTCCTCCTTCCTGGCAAACAAGGCCACTCTTTGTCAGACCCCTATGAGCTGGAGATATCCTTTATCTGTCTTTCAGCCTCAGGGTAATGAAACCAGGAGTCAAGACAAGGAAATAATCTTTTCAGCATTAGATCATTACATTTAGCAGCCCTCACAGCACAAAAAGACAATTTTCAGGACTTTTGTCCCTAAAAGAGCTGTTCTGAAGCATAAGGTTGGTCACTGCTTAATGTTTTGGTTTTTTCAACTGGAGTCCAATACATCCTTTTAGCAGGATATTTTGTAATTTGCTCTGATTTGAATTTTTATTTGCACTTGTGTAATGAGCCCCAAAGAGACTTCCACATAAATTAGAATTTATGTGTATGAATGTGCCTGTGTGTACATGTATATATATGTATTTATATGCATGAATTACTATTTGCTCTAACCTTTGACTTTGTTTACTGCTTTTTACTATGCAATAGATATTAAGTGTAGGCTGAGCTACTTGGCCTGACCTCTGCCATCTCATAGATTAAGCCTCAAGTTTGATTGAAAATATGACGTTCACCATGCCTCTGTACCAAAGAGAAAATGGTTTTGTACTTTTAACTCAGAACTACTCTCCCCAAAACCAAATAAAATTGTCCCCAGAGGTTGTCCTTGAACTCGTAAGCACAAATTTTAATATGCAGGGATAGATACAAGATCATTATTCACGTTTTCTAGCTGTTTGAAATGTGCCATACACAGGAATCCTGTCATATTTTAAACAGTGTATGCGTTATGTGTTTGCTTGGGGGGGGGTGGTTCTTTGTTATCTGATAGAGGATTAGAACTGAGGATGTATTTTGTATTGCAGGTGATCAGGAAAGGAGAAGTGAGCTGCTGCTGGATTTGCACGGCTTGCAAGGAGAATGAATTTGTTCAGGATGAATTCACATGTAAAGCCTGTGAGCTTGGCTGGTGGCCGAATGCTGACCTGACAGGTAGGGATATGTCCCTCCAAACGCATTCCCTTTCTACAGGGCACAAGGAGAATGCTGTGTGCTGGACAGTAAGATAGCAGCATGCAGAGATTTTAAACGTACATACTTGGAAGCACATTCCAGTGCAGTTTAGGGTGAGTGTCTTTTAGCTTAGTGCAACAGCAGAAACAATAAAGACAGCAAAATTTCTGCCAAGATGTGTTATAATCTGTCTGTTCCTTTCTTTAATTTAGCACAAGTATTAATAAAGCTGTTAAGACTGCTAATGAACTCATCAGCATTTGCTGCAATTTAGCAGTGACTATCACAAGACTTCAGTGCTTTCTTGTCATATTGACTTGATACTCTTTTCTGATCATTTCACCATGCAATTAGTAGCACTTTACCTGGGATTCCAGGACCTTCAGTAACTGATTAATGGACTCTTGTTTTGTATAGAGATCATTTTCATTGCACCCAGCAGCAAGAGGAATGTCAACAAAATCCTGATAAAGGCTATCTGGAAAGAGTTAGAATTGGTGTCCCTTGTGTACATGCTTTGGATGAGTTGTATGCTATGGCAACCTTCTGTTTATTTTTTACTTATCAAGGTGAACATCCACACCTGCTCTGGGCTTTGCAGCAACCATTACCCCCCCCCCACCACCCCCCCCCCCCCAATAACTATATCGCATTGAAAAGCATCACCCTGACCTTAATATTTGCTTTGTATCACTGTGAAAGACTAGAGGCACCTCTGCCCCATGTCACCTCTGCAAATCTTGGATGCCAGCAACAATCTGATCACCTAGCCAAAGATCAAATGTGCAACTTATCACATCTTTGTCCTATACCATGACTGGCTGGCAGCTAGATGTTGCTGCAATGTTGAACGTAGACAAAATCCTCAAACTTAACTAAATTGTTCTATGAGATACTTTAAGCTAGTCACTGAAGCCAAATGAGCTCTCAGAGGATGTATTTTGAGAGGGAAATCTAGCCACTTCTCCAGGTAAAAATTAATCACAAGAGACTGGGAAATGTGACCTGTTTTCTGTCTTGGTTTTCTATGAAAAATAAGTTATGGTCATGTCCCAGATGTGCGTGTAAATGTCTATATCCTATACCTTGCACTCCCTCCACCTCTGCCTCAACCCTGCTCTGGTATGCAGCTGAACCTACAAACAGATTGGTCAGGATACAGAAATCTCAGCGATCATTCAAAACTTTCAAGTTTCATATTACTGGGTTGTAGGGAGAGGAGTTAATGAAAAATACCTTCTGTAAGGGCTCAAATTGCAGAGAAATGTCTGGCATTAATAGAAACCAAAAAAATGCACAGAACTCTTCGTAAATGTCCTGACCATTGGAAAAACTCATATTTAATTCCTGCTCCTAGGACACCAGAGTCTGCTAATTTTAAAGCAGGTATCCATGGACAACCAGATTTTTTGCTGGTCTCGGAGGTTCACAGAATTGTTTGCACCTACTCTTCAGGGAAGAAAACTGTGACTTATTGATTAAAAAAAAAACCAGAACAAGAACCTGGTGAGAGATCAATGTGCACTTGAGAGAACATTGTTCAGTGCTACCAGGTGCTCAAAGTAGCTCAAAAAGGGTCACGTCAAAATGACAGGCACTGCTGAAAAGCGTTGTGGAAAGCATCAGTGCTGGAAAAAATCTCTGGGGCATGTTGCAATCTATTAACTTTTAATGAAATCAGTAAATGACCTGCTGATTTGTGTTTCTTCTCAGCAAGGAGACTGGACTGCTGCTGTTCTAAAATCACAGTAACGTCAGCCAAATGACAGCATAGCCATTGACTTATTTCCTAGAGAACATTGAAATGGCAGTCTGCTCCTGCACAGCTTCTTCAGTCTGTCTCGTTGAAGAAAAAGACCTCCTTTTTTTAACCCCTAAAATTGATTTACTTGAACCATACTACAAAGTACAAAGCTGTGAAGGGAAGCTGATACCATCCTAATCCTTAGAAGATGATTTATCTAGATAAACCCTGTCTCTTGAACTTTGTGGGAGTCACCATTGGTATGATTTAATTTGGAATTTTCTTTTCTTGCCAGCACTCCCATCAAACATATTTTTATAGCTGGATTTTATGTGTTGTATTCATACCCTGACAGTCACCATAGCATCTAGACACAGACTGTAACATCTCACAGTGCAGATTGTTTTTCCCTTTGCCTGAAATGCTAAACATGTATGTGGTTTTAGACTCATTTTCCATCACAGATGGAGGCTCTAAAATCCTTAATCCCTTTAAGAAATGTGAAGCACATACTAACCCATTTCATAAGACATGCTTTTCAAGGTGCTCATTTTCTCCATTTGAAATCAGTCTCTTCCTCAGCAATCATTTCCTGACATTTTAATTTTATTTTTAAATGTACACTTTTTTTTTTTTTTTTTTTACATTGCTTCCCTTAAATATGAATTCAGTGAAGTGGACTCAGCAGACACAAAGGATTTCTCACCACAGATGATGAAAACCTGACCTGAGAAATAGTCACTAAAGCCAATGCCTTAGCCCTTTTGGCAAGAGAAATCTTTTATAGTACCAGAATATAATATAAGAAGGATGAATGTCAAGCTAGTAAACTCAGTTTACGTAAATCATCTTAAATAAGCAACAAAATAAAATCCAAAATAGGATAGGAGGTTTTATAGCCTTATGAAAGGAATCATAAGGTTTTGGGGCCATCAGTTATCTGGGATGTGTTAATGACCTCAGAAAACATCATAGATTCTCTTATTGGCCTTGCACTATGAATATAGTAATAAAAAAAAAAATTAGGTTAACCTTCAGATCTTGGAAATTATTCATGGTTAAAATGCAGGGAAAATAGCACACGAAAACTACCAGACAGCTTTTTACCAGAAAATTTTAACTGTGAAGGTTTTCCCATTAATTCTCTGAATTTTTTGAGGTTTGGGTTAGTTGCTGTGGGGTTTTTTTTGTTTGTTTGGTTGGTTGGTTTTGTTTTTAAATATGTGCACAATTTCCTGGGTATCCTCCTTCAGTCTCAATGGGATGCCAGAGCCCACTTTCTCCTAGCTGGGAAATGCCCCATCTGCACAGGTGCTGACAACCATCAACTGTTAGCTGACAATAAGCAGTACAGGGAACTTTTTGCATTGTTTGTACAATACGTGGTTCTTGGGCTTGCTGGTGCACAGGAATTACACTGGTTTAATGAAACAGATTTCTAAGAAAATCTTACACAGGATAAGTTTGAAGCAAATGATAGGCTTAACTGCCATGTTGGATCTGGGCTAAGCCCCTGAAAATACAGTTTAAAGTGGAATAATGTGAGTATGTCTTGATGTTGTTAAGCTTAAAGCCCATATTGAAACTTAACCCTTCCAACAACCACTGACTGGTTGTTGGATTCTTGTTTGGGAAGAGCTTCACAGGAATTAATCAATGAGCAGGAGCTTCTGATCCTTAGTCTTTTATTAAATCATAGAAGGGGCCAGTTTCCAGTCAGGGCTGCTGAGGCCAATGGCCAAAGGTTCAAATGACTTCTAATAAAGAGCTATTCCTTCATATTTCACCACAAAAGTACTGGTTGGAAACATGGGCTTCGTATCTAAGTCTTGAACAGACCACACTGAGCAAAACAATTTTCTTTGTAAAATTTTCCTTATATTTTATAATACTTTCTTTACAAAATAAGACCTCTGGTTGCTAATGTCTATGGTTTTTGATGTTACAGGAATGTGTAACAACAACACCTGTAGTTAAGTCAGCCTGGTACTCTTAGAGAAAAAGTGCACAGAATTATAAGACCTTATTTCTCTTCCTATAACATTGTCAGCCATTAAAAGTTAAGGAGAAATTTTCCATGTCAGGACTTTGCCTTGGGCTGATTTTTTTTTTCAATTTCAACAAAAAACATTTTTTCTCCTGTTTCTCAGAATGAGGTTACAGTAACTCTTCAACCCAGATCCATACCTCCACTTATTTCTCTATTAGTTAGAAAGACTTACATTACAGTTCAGGTATCTGTTGTTAGTTTTGTGTCGCCCCCTGGAAGATGCATATGAAGTAAGCAAAACTGTGGGACTCAGAAGCTTTTCGTTCATAGATGGTTTCTGCAGATACACTCCATACCGAGGAGGAAGGGACTGATCATGACTTTTGCTCATCACATCATTTGCCAAATCTATTAAGATTTAGCAGGGAAACTGAGAGGAAAAAATGGCTCTCCCACAAACTTGCTGACGTAACCAGCTTTTAGCTGTTCTTTTCAGCCATGTCCAAAAACTCAGACAGGCAGCGTTCATGAGCAGCCAGTCCAGAATGAGAAAAGCTGGGCCAGCAATTTGCAAGGAAGACACCTGGGTGGAGAGGTGGATAGAAAAAAACTGAACTGTAAGGGGAACTGAGACAGGGAAGGTGAGGGCCTGGGAGGAAAGATACTTGAGAGGTGAGGGAAAGGCAGAAAAGGTGAGCTGTGTCCAAGGGAAAGTGGAAGAGGCAGAAACAAGTAGAAGAGCCCATGAATATTCCCCTTGAGATAAAGTAATGTGTTAAAAGCATTTTGGAGCTATTAAGACAATAGAACAGAAATTAGAAAAAGCCAGAATGAAGGTTTTGCATAACAGCTTCCCAACCATAACATCTTATTCACACAAAGGAATTTATTTTCTCTGTGATGATTATTGCTGGTATTACTTCTTCAGCACAGTGAGGAAGATATCCAGAGACTCCTTTAACTTGAATGTGGGAGAGAGCAGTTGAGTACCATCTTTAACAGATACCTATGTTTGCACATCTGAACTAGTCAGAAAGGAAAGCCTTTCCAGTTTTTATTTGAAGGTATACATATTCTGTGGATTTGATTTTTCCAAGATAATCAAATTATATTATTTAGTGGGGGAATAATGAGCACAGGTTTTGACAAAATAAGATAATGTAAAAAGAATAAAAGCAGAAATATATTTAGAATCTACAGTATCTATGATATAGTTCCATTAAAATTTTGGATTTATTACCATTTTTCTGTCCATAGACCTCTGATTAATTCATGTTATTTATAAAATTATTTTCACAAAAATGTAGTCGATCAAACTATAGTGATTGTGGTTACAGACTAAATAAATTAATCTGAGGAGGTCAAAAGACCACCCATTCTGATTCGTAACAATCCTTTCCCTGCTGAAATGAAGGTATGGTGCTGAGTTTGTATGAATTCTGTTTCCAGCTGTGCCTGTGATATGCTGGGCTTGTAATCAGGTATCTCGAAAAACAGGTATTTCCAAATCTAATTTCCTGTTGTAGCATCATGAGAAAATGTTTGGGACATTCAAAACTGGCTGTTTTTTTGAAAATATTTTTCCGAATTTTCCATGCGGCAGTTCTCTCCTTTGTTAAAATGGTTTTAATAATACCTGGCATACAGGCATATGCTAATTCTTGGATTATAGTGGGATACAGGAAAAAAGGTTCTTCCAGGAGTTGCTTCTCTAACACCGTATTTCTCTTTGCACACTGCAGGCTGTGAACCCATCCCTGTAAAGTACCTCCAGTGGAGCAATATAGAGTCAATTGTGGCTGTGGTCTTTTCCTGCCTGGGGATCCTGGTCACCATGTTTGTCACCCTTATCTTTGTGCTCTACAGAGACACCCCCGTTGTCAAGTCCTCCAGCCGCGAGCTCTGCTATATTATCCTGGCTGGCATCTTTCTGGGTTACGTCTGCCCCTTCACACTTATAGCTAAGCCCACCACCACCTCCTGCTACCTCCAGCGCCTCCTGGTGGGCCTCTCCTCCGCCATGTGCTATTCTGCCCTGGTGACCAAGACCAACCGCATCGCGCGCATCCTGGCAGGCAGCAAGAAGAAGATCTGTACCCGCAAGCCGCGCTTCATGAGCGCCTGGGCCCAGGTGGTCATTGCCTCCATCCTGATCAGCGTGCAGCTGACGCTGGTGATCACGCTGATCATCCTGGAGCCCCCCATGCCCATCCTCTCCTACCCCAGCATTAAGGAGGTTTACCTTATCTGCAACACCAGCAACCTGGGTGTTGTGGCTCCCGTGGGCTACAACGGACTCCTCATCATGAGCTGCACATACTATGCCTTCAAGACTCGCAATGTGCCTGCCAATTTCAATGAGGCCAAGTACATTGCGTTCACGATGTACACCACTTGCATCATCTGGCTGGCCTTCGTGCCTATCTATTTCGGGAGCAACTACAAGATCATCACCACCTGTTTCGCAGTGAGCCTGAGCGTGACGGTGGCTCTGGGGTGCATGTTCACTCCTAAGATGTACATCATTATAGCCAAGCCTGAGAGGAATGTCCGCAGTGCCTTCACCACCTCAGATGTGGTGCGTATGCATGTCGGGGATGGCAAGGCACCTTGCAAGTCCAACACTTTCCTCAACATATTCCGGAGAAAGAAGCCAGGGGCTGGAAATCCAAAGTAAGTGGATAGACTGCAGGTATACACCTATCTGTGTATGTCCCTCTCTTTGCCATCCTCTCTTGGTTGACTGTAGTCTGCTGAATAGTAAGGTATGTAACTTTTTCATCTCATGTGTAGCAGAGAAAGTGGAAATGATCCTTTAGTTCCAAGCCTCAGACGGATATTGATGTGTTTCTTATTATCTTCTCTCCTGCTCTGAAGGCAGCCCTGTGCACAGCTCTACCACTGGGGCAGGTCAGGCAGTGGCAGAGTAACCAAGTTCCATTTGTAGCTTCTTGCATCTCCCTGTCACATGCACATGTGACAGGGATTTCACATCCTGACGTGCAGTTGCTCTGCATTATGTTCGAACTGAGATGCTACTGTAGCCTTTTAGAAAAGAAATCCAGGTCTGAGTGATTTTAAATCACATGTACTTGCTCAAGGCCACTGGAATGTGTGTGAAAGCTGGGGGCTGAACATTTGTTTTTAAGGTAGTATATTGTGACAGTCCTCAAGATTGTGATTCTAAAGCACCCTCCATACTATCCCTATGCTCTATTTAATACTCAGCATTATGAGCAATACTCTTACTCATCATTTGTGTAAATCTCTCCATGTTCTCAAACTCAGCGTTGGTGTGAAAGTTGCAGAAGTCAACTGATGGTGAAAATGAACTTGCATTCACATCTATTGAACTTGTTATTTTCCTTGCTAATAATTAAAAGCAACCCAGATGCAGCAGAGCGGGAGAGAGAACTGTTACTTCAAACAGCATCTCCCTGTGAAAATTTGCATTCTTTCTGAAAATTTGCATTCTTTATTATCTTATTGCTTTTTAATCTTTAAAGAAGCACCATAGGGCTAGATATGAGCTTAGACCATTTTTGTCTCAATTAAAAAAAAAAGAAGCATCAGTGAAACCTACGTTTCTGAGCTTTCCAATAGAATTAAACTTCAGTTGATTTCCAGTTTTTTGGGATCTGTAGGTTTCTCTGAGTCACTCAAGTTGGTTTTGATTCAGTTTGCATTAGAACCATTTTCATCTGTCCTGGTGATGGAGGTAACACTGTCGAAAACCCATGCTGTGATCAATTTTGTCTTTATGCTACTTCAATACATCTTATTTTTTTGCTAGACAGGGTGTCAGAAGGGAAGGGAATGGAGGCATAAGTGACCCAAACACGCAGCTCAGTGTGCCACAGAGGCCACATCAACACTGCTGACTCCTGAGCTAGACAGAGAGGGAGCAGAGAGTGGCAAGTAGCCATTGCAGCCACCACCTGCAGGGAGATGGCCAAAAATCTCTGTAGCCCAAGAGCTTGAATTCCATGCAAATAGAAAGAGGGAGCTTGATCCATCTTCCTCTGACTCTGTGGTAGTTGCATGGGGGCTCAGATGTCTGTAAGAGACTAGTGTGATGTCCCTGCAGGGTAGACTCTGGCTAACACTGTTGGTTTCCTTAAGATGATGTCTGTCAAAATAGGAGAGGACTTTTGAGTATTTTAGATCATGAGAAACTTAATAACTAATTCTTTGTTCTGCTTACTCTTCTTCTACTTTTATTAAAAAAAAAAAAAAGTAATTTGAAAGATCCAAATTCAATACACTTAATATGAGAGAATATTTCATCCTGTTCAAAAGCTGAGCTTCCTCCTCACCACTGTCACCTTGAAAACACAGCAGGGCTTACCTGAGCTTTTTTGTAATCTGTTTGTTATATAATTTTAGTAAGATTTTCTCTACCTCTCTGTTAAGCTTGTGTGAGTGTTATGAAGCAAAAAAGCTCTACAGAGTTTTAAGTTGCTTTTCTAAACAAAAAGCTCCATACCTAGTTACTATGCCTTTTTTTCTCACATTAAGCATCCACATCTTTTATACAGCCAAATTCCCACCTCTGACCTAAACCTCTTGTGAAGTTACTGCATGTTCTTCACCCAAACCAGCACAGGTGCAAATGCACACTACGATTGCTGATGGAAAAGGACAGTGCATTTCTCTGTTCATGGGCATGACGAACTAAAAGAAGTTTAAAAGATAAACATGAAGCTTTGGAAAGAAAGTCACTAGGCAAAACAAAAAGCAGTTTCAGGGTTTTGGAGGGGTTTTTTAGCTCCTGGCTGAATCCATTGCAAAGCTTCTGAGGACATTGTAACAACACAGATAAAAATGTGTGAGTCACTGTGGAAATTGAGAAGGAAAAGGCAGAATTTGCTGCAGCCTTTGAAGCACCTAGATAATTCAAATGTGTAGTCAGATCCTTCCTGAAACAGGACTTAAAAGCACTGGTACATGCTCAATGCCCACAGGAATGACCTTCAGACTGATTTTCTATGGTTTTGCTTGGTTTTGTTTTGTTTTTTGGGTTTTTTTGTTTTGTTTGTTGACATTTTTGGTTTTGTTTTGTTTTGGAGGGGAGGGTTTGTTTGATTGGTTTCTTTGTTTTAATTCCCTATCAAAACCTGGGATTCATTTGTCATGTTTTCAGTAATTCTAATCCATGTAAGTATGTTGCTCTGTTTCTAGATTCTTCAATAGTCTCTCCCTGTGGCCACATTTTTCTGTCAATAAGTGGCCAGCAGTTCTGCACTCAAAAAGTTTCTCTTCCAGCTGTATTACAACTCTTCATCTATTTTCTTGTTATGCCTTCTCTCTCTTCCTAGTTTGCTTTTCTTTTTCTCCTTTTTTATTTTTATCTCTTTTCCTGTCTGTATCAAACCTCTTCTCTGCTTAGTCCTTTGAACTCCAATTCCTAAACAGAAAAGTGGCATCCATCTATTAAATTGGTGTGGAGAGATAGGGTTAAATTGAATTAGTTTTAAAAATGGAAAGTAGTTTACATTTACAAGGGCAAATCAAACTTATATAAGCCTTCATAAAGCACTTTCATGCAATGTTGTGCTGTTAGTTTAACTAGTGTACCTTGGGGACTAGAGCAAGCCAAGCCACTCTTCCTTTCTCCCTCCTGAAGTAGAGCAAAAGAATTAACCAGGGAAGTCAGTTAACACAGGATCCATTAGTCAATTCAAAACCTTCAGCTACCTCTGGTGCTGGTAAAGAGGTCAGAAAAGTCATCTTGAAAAATGTCTGTCTCAGCTGCATTGCCAACAGAGTTTCAGTGAAAATAAATTGCTCAGTAACACTGGTCTTCACTTAAATAACAAAGCACGCTGTCTTTACTGATCTGTCGCACTCTGAAGATGCTACATGCAGTCTTGAGGATTTGAACTCTCTCTTACTTCGGTTGAATTAAACTATGAGCAATTACAGCCAGCATTATTTTCTATAGAACTGGTTGGGAATTTTCTGGTAGAATATATATGTTTTCCATCAGAAAATTCAGGCCTCTCAAAATGTTTCATAGAATTGGGGTTTGCTGATAAGGATTTTCCTTGGGCCAGGGTGACTTTCTTTTTTCCTATGGAGAGAGGAAGACATTGGGACATTGTGAGGGAATCGTACCCCAACAGTTAAAGCACTCACTTAGGCTAAGAGCATCTCCTTCATTTCCCAGGTGGATATGTACTGTCCCACTGCAAGTTTCCTTTCTCTGTGTTCTTGTCCAGCAGTGTTTTGGAACAGAGAAAAAATACTGTAATGCAAACCCTAGAGAAATACTTCGTATTGTTCTGTGAGAGAGCTTGAATCTGGGTCTGAGATCCCTCGTGAGTGTTTTCAGTACTGAGCAACTGTCAGACTTGCCCTCTTGTCAGATGAATACTTAAATATGTATAAAAAATGGAGCAGCTCCATCAGGAGAGATGAAGAGAGAGTGATATCTGCTGCTTGTATTGAAGCTTTGTGGGGACATTAATTGTTAGTTTGCTGCTTGATGGTATTATGAGATTCTGGGCTGTTACAGGATGATGACATAGCAGCATTTGTTAGGAGAGCCTTTTGTATTTATTTTTTATTTTTTCCAGATGTGAGATTGAGACGTTTGTGTATGGATCTTTCTGTGATCTTTAGCCTTTTTCTTGGCCACAAAAGTTACTTTGGTCTGTGAGGGTCAATGAGCTTGAAAAGGACACTTGTACAGTGCCTGTATGACCCCTTCCCTGAGGAAGCAATGCTCCCTTCTGTACTACATGCAGAAAAAAAGAGACAGTGGCACTTAAGGTGCTGATTCTGATGAGGGTTCAGGAAATATCTTCTCCAGCCACTGCTTCAAATGGATCCTACTCAATGTGCAGGAGACTGAAGTCAAGCCTGCAGCCTGCAGGTCTGTTGGGTTGCTTTTCTGTAGAACACACACAATTCAAATAGAGTTGAGCCAGACAGCAAGGCTCACCTCTTCTTTCATGCTTCTTGGGGGTTGAAGTGGCATGAGAAGAATGTGTGCTGCAGGAGTGACCACAGGGAGAAAGTTCATTTTGCATCTTTGGGTAATTAGCTACAGGTTTGGCAGTGATGCTTATCTGCTCCCATAGTCTTCACACATAAATCATTTTAAATGCATGGTTGAGACCCCATGTCTAGACTCCACTTTAGTGTATTTTGAATCAGAGTAATTAAGGATTTAGTTGTCAATATACATTGAGTAGCAAAATCTGAGTTAATAGGAAGCCAACTAGCGAGACTCACTGTGGCCAGGACTCCGCATTAATGCATAGGCCATCTGCTTTCCCCTTATAATTTTAGTATATTTACATTCAATTATTTTCCATCCAGCTGCCTGCCCTCAGAAATAAATAGCTGATTTAAAGTACTTCCAAACATGTAATTTTTCTTTTTAACACGTTTTGGCAGTCCATGCTTCTATACTGCTGTTACAGGCATCCACTCTAAGCAGTGTCCAGGCAGTCATGGGCCATGGATCTCTCAAATTTGGTTTATTTTATTCCAATAAAAAACTCCAGACAACCCAACATCCCCATGTAACTTCTCCCTGCTTCCCGTTGTCCTTTCTCCCTCTGTGCTGGATCCCTACATACAGTTTTTTAACTGAGAATCTGGGTTGTTTAGTAACATATCTGTTCCTTTAGCATGGCTTAGAGAACCACCTGCTTTTTTGTCTTGCCAGTTATGAAATTATCTCCAGGTATTCTTAAGTTGCTGTTTCTCTTTAAACTGACTTGCTGAGTTGCTATTTCATCTTGGGCAAACTGTACTGACAAGCCCTACTTTTCTGGGCTCATTTCCCTTGGCCACTCACAGTACACAAAGGCTTTTGGGCTCTTTGGCTCCTTCATTTTCAAAGCCTCCCACAGACACACGGTGAGGGGACTCTTAGCATAAGTATGTCCGGAAGATTTTAGTTCACTGGTTTTCGTGGTGGCGAGAGGAGGTAAATGCATAGTGCAGCATGGCAAGAGTTGGAGCTTACAGAAATAGAGAGTAAGTGTTCAGCATGCTCAGTTGCAGTTGTTCAAATGCAGATCTTCTACAACCTGTCATTTAATCCAACCTGACTGCCCTGTCATAGGAATAGGTGCTCAGGAATACTCCACCTTCTCATTGTTGTTTTGTTACTCTGCAGAGTCAATATTTTATCTTTAAGCGGGGGTTATGGAGGCAAGGGGGAAGGGAGAAAAGTGTGAACAGAAGACCTGAAAGTACCTTTGATGTAACTAAAACAAAACCTTTTGTCCTCATCTCTGCAGGCTAAAGTAGGTGAAATCGAACCAAATAAATCTGTCTCAACCTGGCACAGCTATATGGGGAATATTTCCCTCTGTCTGGCTGAAATTCATCAAAACATCTGAAACAAGTAGATTTAGTGGAAAAAGCAAGGAGGATTAATAATAACAGGTCACCATTGCACCTTCTCCTGTAAAAGAGATATATTAAATTCTGTGCTTCAGGACACAAGCCCAATGTGAGAAGTGTTTTCTTTGGTCCTGAAGTGTGTCACCTAGCCTGCAGCACAAAAGAAATTATCTTCAAATGCTTCCTATACAGATTAACATCTCATGTAGTTTTACCTTCCTGCAGCAGCTCCAAACCAGTATAGAGGTGATTGCTGAATATAATAGGAAAGGCTAGACTACCTTGCTTTGCAATTTAGAAAATTGATGCAGTGGGTAAAGTTCTCATGTCCTGCAGTAGTATTGCAGACACAATAGGAGAGACCTTCATTTTTACCATGACAGACCTTGGAAAATACCACATTCCGAGACACTTTCAAGAAGACCCTTAAATCTACTTTTACTGCACAGCCATTCAACTGAAGCTTACCCCAGAGGGGAATAGCATATTATGAAAGAGAATTTTGACACAGCAGAAAGGATGTAAGCTTCTGCCATTGGGAAATTATCCAAAGATTCAAAGACTGACAAGAAAGGGAAAAAGAAAAGAAAAAAGAAAAGAAAAGAAAAAAGAAAAGAAAGGGAAAAAGAAAAGAAAAGAGAAAAGAAAAGAAAAGAAAAAAGAAAAGAAAAGAAAAAAGAAAAGAAAAGAAAAAAGAAAAGAAAAAAGAAAAGAAAAGAAAAGAAAAGAAAAGAAAAGAAAAGAAAAGAAAAGAACCAATTAGGTTGTTTATTTAAATAATTTCTTTGACACCCACACCCTGTTTTTGGGGCTGACTCTCTAGGGCAGTAGCACAGTGGGGCACAAGGGGCTGTGCTGGTCCATGGTTTTGAGGCTGCCAGATCCCCATCAGGGCATGGGGCTCCAAAACCACTGGGCATTTGGTTCACCCTTGCATCACACCCAGGGCATATCATGGAGGAGTCTGCTTCCTTCACAGTGTGGATGCAAATAAGGCAGCTCTAGAATGATTCCTGGTGTCACAGGGAAGGCAGGTGGACCCTGGTCTGGACTGATTCATCTCCCTGTTGCAGCCCTCCCTGACATTTACCCAGCTTCTGTATTCAGAGTAGTCCTTCACCCTTTTCTGAGGTTGCAGTGCCTTTTTGGGAAAGCATGCTCACAAAGGATAGCTGAAGGTGTTAATGCCAAACATCTCTCTCTCAGCAGCTGGTGTGTTTGCTGGCTTTGCTGGGCTGTTTACTGGTCTTAAACCATGAATGATTTTGCAGACACATAGCACTGTGTCATGTAACAGCTCTTTCCCAGTTCTCTTGTGGATGTGATGTGAATTTCATGTAAGAAAATACAACAAGCCCTGTTAAGCTGTTCAGTCCCTGAAAGTATATTGATTTAAGTGAATATTTAAAACTCCCAGAAGACAGTTACATGGTTCCAAAGAGACTCTTAGAACCAATGTTAAAGAACTGGGAAGGAACACAAAATAATGGGAGAGTGTGAAACTTAACAATCCAATAGCAGTATCTTCTAGCCCTGCTGCAGGGTTGTCTATTAAATTTGATCTATGTAATTATATCTTCCATAGCCTTGAATTTGTATATGATTATGATGCACATATATTGTAGTTCTGGCCCGTGGACCAAAAATAAAATACAGAATAGGTGATAAACGTCTCTCAGATATCACTTCCACACTTATGTTCTTTCTCATTTAAATAGGTACTAAAACCCATATTTATTTTAAAACCAGGCATGGCATATGTGTATATCAAATTATATACTACATTGTCTATCTGTGCGTATATGTGCAAAATAACCAGTCTGGTGATAGTGCATTTTTTTCATCCTTCTAATGAGAAATAAGGGGCATAGTTGCATAATGCACCATAAGATTTTCTTGCGAATTATATCAGCTAAAGGGAGTCCCCGCTCATGCATAACTGATCACACACCACTCCAAAAGCAAGATGAGGAGGAGCAATGGGGACAGATATACACCATGATTGGGATGTTTGTGATCAAGCACAAACCAAAAGGTCTGGCAGTTTAGGCTTAGTCCTCTGGGTTTGCTTCCCATGACCAAACAGATGCTGCCTCAAACTACGTCTAAGAGAAATAACATAGAAAAGCTATGAGGTTCTGCAGTGGCCTCCTAATAAAAGCAGTGGGGATAAATACCTCTCAGGCAAAACCCAGGCTCCCATCCACACTTCTGCTTCTTTATCACCAGTCAGAGTCACATTTTATGGGCATGGTCCCTTTAGATGAGAGGGTTGTTGTGTAAGGTTTATGCAATTTCCTCCCTTTCTCAGAAGTTCCCAATCCATGGCAGTTTTCCCACTTTCTTTTCATTGATAGTCACAACTTTGTTCTCCCAGGAGATTTTTAGAGGACATAGATCTAAGGCATGGTCTCTGAGTCCAGCCTGGTTCTTGACAAAGCACTGCTGGAGAACTTCACTTTACAACTCCTCTTGTTTTGCTGCTTTCAAGATCCTGAATCACAAAATATTGTTTTGCTTAGGGGCACTGCTGTAGCACCAGGCAGCTTTGTTTAATGAATCTCAATACTTAGGCACAATGACAAATAGATACACAGTCACATCAGAGGGGAGCTTTACAGTTATGTACCATAATCTCTGCTTCCTGACTGAGAGGAAGCAAAGGCAGTACTACAGAAATCCTAGGGAAAGCTAGTATCTTTCTTGGCATAAACCACAGGAATAAGGACACCACTTGTAATTTAATTTCTTGCTTGACTGGATCACTTATTACATTTCCTTGTATTTTGGTATTTGTATACATAATTTATATCCAGTTAGGATGCTGCAAAAGTGCACCAACTCAATAGTGAGTGATACAAAACAATTGCATTCACATGTAAGGATAAACAAGTGTTGTTTATCTACCTTGTACTATACTCTCACATTGCTTTGGTTAGAATTGTTTCAGTAAGAAAAAAAGTAAAGAAAACTTCACCTTTTAAGAGTGCCAGATACATAAATAGGTGTTGAAGGTTACATCCAGTTAAGCACCTAAAACCCTGGATATTTCTCTATATTACATATAGAAGCCAGATTCCAAATCTCATAAGCACATCCTTAGGATGAAAACCAGCCTTCCAACCCCTGGTGCATGTGTGTGTGTGTGTTGCTCTGAAATATAAAATGGAAGTGGAATAAAGAACTAAAATACAAGTTTTCTGGAGGTTACTTTAACATTTTTAAAGTCAAGAATGCAATTTACCTCTTGTCTATTCTCAAAGTGTGATGTTTCAGCGCATGCCTCTGCTGTTCACCTGACCTCAGCAGAAACAAATAGAGCTGTGACATTTCACAAACACATGATACTTCATGTACAAATACTTGCTACAATAAACGTGCATGGTATTCTGCAAGCGTTTATTCTGTAGGGGTTTCTGAGCCACCTTGTGATTTCATACATCTCTGAGCTAATTCAGAAGTGAAAAAATTTGGGTACTGAAGGATATCATGTGAATCTCTGATATTCTTTATATAAGGACAAGACTATAAAACAGCACAAGTATTATACACACCTATATACAGTTAATACTGGAAATTGTTTCTTCCTCAAATTAAAACATCCGAAAAATACTTTTGATTCATCCTAGCAATTCAGTGCAAAGTTACTAATGTGAAATGTAGAACTACTGCTAATTTATTTAATCCTTTTCCATGCTTAAGGACACAGAAGAGGCACATAAGAGCCCAAGAAGAGGACAGCACTCTCAGATGCCTTCTCTTTCACTGATGTGAAAGGCATTTTGCATTCTGGCTTGTCCACCAAGCTTATCCCTACTTGTGATGAGCACTCCCCTTTGCTCAGGGATGCCTCACGAAACAAAACACCACAAGACAAACTGCAGTTGCTATGATCACATGCTGACAGAGCATCTGATTTTTAGCCAGACACTGTACTACACAAATGAACCTTATTCCCAAAGAGAGAAGATGGTCCATCCCCATTAAGAGAATGTAGGCGAGTATGGTTCTCCACCCGCTTAGAAATTAAATCAGCAGATTCAGACATGTTCATTTACAAATACCTGTATATGGATATGATGGATAGGGCAAAGCAGAGGCTTACTTCTGGTGCACTACTCAGTCCAAAATCTGGATGTAGTCTTTGCTAAATGTCTGTCTCTCAGGTGTGTGTAATAGAACAACTTGCTTTCTTCTATTTTATGTTCTTGGTGATTTAAGAGTTTGTAAAGGGAAGCGTGAGGAATTTGAAAATCTGTCTTTGCTTTCTACTTGACTTTGATTTTTATTTTTGCTAGTGTGGTGTGATGCTTTATTCACTTGTCTTCTGATGTTGTTTTACATCTGTCCCAAACACACTTAGAACTATTCACACCCAGAGCAGAGATCTGACCACATTTCCCTCTGTTCTCCCTGTTCTTAGCTCTGTACCAAAAGGACACTGAATGGGCAAATTCATCATTGCCGGATCTTTTTTAGGATTTTCAGACCAAGGCATATCTGTGGAACAAACTCCAGCACACAGAAGACATGTACTGTCAAAAAGTCAGAATAAACATGGCCAGCATGAGAAGTTAGGTTCTCTGCTGTGCCAAAGGACTCTAAGAAACCACTTTAAGTGTGGGTTGAAAGTATAGTGTATCACTATAATATCTGCCTCCACATTAAAGTTGTTAAAGACTATTTAATTTAGAAATAACAAGTCAACTAATTCTTCAGAGCATATATGTGCTCTGGCATTCAGCCTCCCACACCTGACAAGCATAGGTTAAAAGTCATTATCACTGTAAACAGCAAACAATTGTGCAGGCTGAAAGTAATCACGCAATTTGTTGCCTTAAAACCCACTTGAAAATGAAAAGCTTCAGATCTCTTGTTAGTGCATTATAGACAATTTACCATTTCTATCTTATTGCTTCGGTTTGTCTCTTCTTAAGCAGTTTCCCCTTCTCTGCTCTCTGTGGTTCTTCTTTTGTGGTGTGCAGGATGTGGCTTTCTTCCAGCCTATAAAATTAACCTTACAAAGAGGAAAAGAGAAAAGAAAATGAGTTACTCTCTGCTGGATTCCTTGAGCCAGATTTCAAGGTCAGATAAACACTAATGTCAGCACAGAGAAGCTGTCCCTGATGCCTGTGGTTTGGGGAGCAGGGGTGAGAGTTGTCCCTTTCAGCAGCAAATTATTAGTTTAGCACATCTATGCTGCAGCACCACAGCCAGAGATGTCAAAGCTGATCATAAACTCTATCAAAACAAGTGCCCCTTGATCTGATTATAGCAGCTTCTCACTAGTAGATTGTTTGCTGGTGTTTGCAATTTCAGTTGATCAGCCCCAGAAAATCACAGGTTCTGTTTACATTATCATCTACAAGCCACCTTCTAGTTAGTATATCCTCTTTCTTGTTATGCAACACTATTAATCTTTCCCTATCCTTAGTGTATTAAAGCCAAGAATGTTCACTCTTTTGTACTTTGAGTTCTTGTTAGTCTTCCCCTCTACCTGAATTTTTTTTTTTAGTGTTATCTTCTGGCCATTTCTTCTCCTGGTATAAGCTAAATCTTCAGATGGTTCCATTCAGCCTGTTTTGGCTGGCTTGCAAGCCTTGCATTCCCAGAGAAAGGATTGTCTGGAAACTGGGATTTACTCCACATTACTCGTTTTTGGCATGCCCCCCCAGAGAAGTTAACTAACCAGAGAGCTAACATATCCAGTAAACAACAAATCAAAAAAAAAAANCCTATAGTCTAAGTAAACCCTCACAGAGGGATTATCTACCTTGAGCAGACTGATGAGGACTGACTGCACTTGAAAGTGCAGCCACAGCAGCACAGCCAGCTGCAGCAAGTGCCCAGCGAGCAGATGTAGCCCTGCTGAGCTGTGGCTCTCGTGCCCCAGCTGGCAGCTTCATTCCTGGGCTCTCGGGGGTGCACTGGGGGATTTTGTGTCTGTGCAATCGGAGCTCGTGCACCTGAGCAGTACAGGCTCTGGTGGAGCACAAAGTGTGGCCACAGGCATCTCTGTGCTCCCCACTCAGGGAGCAGTCCTTCCTCCTTTACTTTCCCACATCCTCTGAAACATAAGGCTATATACATTTCTTAATCCTTAGTGTTACATAAGTTATCTCAAAAATCTCTCCTGCCACCATCCTTGACGGCCAAGAGATTTGCCTGCAGCTACTTTGGGCTATCATAGCCTGTAAATCCACAAATGCTTTAAGCTGCCCTAAGCCACAAGTGACACCCAAAGCCATCTTCTACCCCATGCCATCAATTCGCTTATGGAGGGACAAGAATCTGGAAAGCCATGCTGTGAACTCAAATTGGGAACTCAAACAGTGGTTTTTTCCCCTTTTCTTTTGTGGTGCAGTTGACCCAGATTAGTTGTCCTTGTCATTCCCTGCCAGATGATTGAACAGTTGCACCTAGGGTTGTGCTGACACACAGGGGAAGGGGGAGCAGCAGAAGGGAGCAACTGGGGAGGGCCAGAACACTCCCCCAGGCACACAGCTGGCTCCTGCTGCCCTGGGGTGACCTGAAGTACACACAGCCTTTGCTCCATCTTCAGCATGCAGCTCAGTGCCAGGCCTTTCTGGGTATCCTTCTGAGACTGTGTTCTCCTTGGTGACCTTGACCCTTCTGTCCTCTTCAGCAGATGCTTACACCTGGACAGAGAGGGTGTTCCATGAAATCCCTCCTGCTCCTCAGTCCTCCATGGGTGATAGTTACACATATGCCTCACTCTTCTGGGAGAGGGTGAATGACCCTATAGGCTCCCTTCTACTTGTACTGCTTTTTGTGCCACGGCTCTTAATGATTTCTTTCTCTCCAAAAGCTATTGCTGTGCCATTGATTAGCATAATTAATTTAAAACACTGATCAATTATTTCCAGACATCACTTAAACTGGAATTCAGGACTTGTGTTTTAAAACTGATTTGTACCAAGAATCTGTCAATCTTCCCAAATTCATCTATTGGCTTAGAAATCTTCTATCAGGCCCTGGCTCATACAAAAGGCACTGAAAATTCAGCTCCACATCCTACAGGAAAGCAACATGGCCTTGGCTTCTTTTTATGTAGATATCTTGTGATCCAGCCATGGCAACTGTACATATAACCTGACTTTTCAAGGACACAGACATCTGAAGAGGAACATGCTTCTTCCTAGGAAGATGCTAGAACCAGACAGGCAAGAGGATTTGGGATGAGAGTTTAGTTGAACTCTTTACAGGTCTAGTTCTGCAGAGGAGGTGTTTACCTTCCCTGTCACCTGGCAGTCTGCTGGAGTGCTGATGAGATGGAAAGCAGGCCAGAAAGGTTATGGTGCTGCTGAGCTATTCCTTGGGAGTACAGAGGTCAGCCAGCCTGAGAGCTGGAGCAGGAACCACTCTCGAATGTGAGGCAGTGTGCCAATGTCACATGGAACAATTTCCTTTCCTGTATTAAAGGTAAGGGTTATACATAAGTTCTTAAAAACGAGGAGTTGATTCAGGGCTGTCACTTAAGTATCAGCACCATGCCATCATCACTTCTCTTGAATATCCTCCTCATTTTCCTCCTAATGTTGTTGGTGGTCAGCTGTTTCAAATGAGATTGTACAAATTCTGGGGATGTGTTATTCTGCATTCTTTTCACGTGGGGAATGTGAAAGATTTTTTTACAGCTTGGACTACATCTAGTGAGGAGGATCTCTGACCATGACTTGAAATTACAAGTAACACAGAGTAATGCACTTCAGTTTTCTTGGACACCAGACAGATTAATTTCGTTTGTGTCTGTTTGGGGAGTCTGATTGAGCAGAGAGAATAATTCCAGAGCTGAAGGTGAATGTTTCTAGTTTCACAGCTGTGCAGATATAAAACATTGCAGATAGCAATTTACACTTCCTATAATCCTGACACAGCTGTTTGCCTCATGGGATGATTCATTTACACTTAAGAGAAAAAATAGTGGCAAGAGTGACTCCCCTCAGATCCTGTATATTCCTCACTGCAAATTTCAACAGGCTTGTTACCTTCCCTGTTCTGAATGACTAGCTAGCAGCATTTTTCTGCTTCAAAGAACATAAAGTAAAGCAATTAATCCACTTCTTTCAGGAACCCTCTGCACTGCCACCCTGCTTCCTCTGCCAGACTCCCTGTTGTTGCACCCAGGGGTTTGTTATATAGCAACTCAGACACTTTCATGATGGTATGCCAGCTCCTTGCTCAAATGCACAGAAGATTCATCCTGCCTCTGGGCTCAGGATACAAATAACCACTCAGCAGGAATTACCCTTGAGAAGACTGCCCCCTAAATGACTCATTAATCCTCATATTGTAAAGATGGGCAGAGTATCTAATGTGTTATAACCAGAGAAATGTATGTGAAATGCCATTACTGCCTGCAAGGCTGGCAGAAAGAAGCAGGGATACATTGTCATCGTTAAAAATAAAAGAAAAAAAGGAAAGTTATAGAGATCTGGGCATTAATTCTGAATCACAGCTCTGCAGTATTAGCACACACTACTAGGAAGATAAAAGCCAGCCTACAAGGATACTTCATAGTCAATGCATCAAAAGTGTTTATTATTATTAATGCAGTTGACATTGATTTGATAATTGGAAAATAATTCACTGAAATGCAATTAACACATACACTACATTTTCCATAACTATAAATCTAAATTTCACTATAAATTCAAATTCTATTGAAGCATGAACTTTGAGATTTAGAGGTGATTTCTGTAGTGTGTATGCTGTGCATCTCCATGTGGGGATCACCCTTGACCAAAAGGCAGACCACTGCCTTTATGGAGCTTGGCAGCATTTTAACAACAGCCACCACCTCCTTCAGAATACAAACTTGGCCAGGCATTTGGGGGTTGCATACTCTATCACATATAACATCTGTGTCTGATTTTGGCTGAGGAGCACAACCACAGTCACAGTAAGAGAAGCATTTGCTGTATTTTGAACATGTTCTGAGGTATTTTGAACTGCTTGAGGAAGCAGGCTTCGTTCTTCCTTTCACTTAGGAGGATTTCATAACAAGACCTACAAATGCCCAAAGCTTGGAGAGCAAAATGCTCTGAACTCACTCCAGGGATATATACGAAAAAGAAAAATTGCAAACAGGGTGCAGCTAAGTAAGCCATAAGTGACTGCAAACTGTAGCAGATGAGGCATGATGGCTGGCAAAGCCTGTTGACTCAGAAAATCCAAGTTCCAAGCAGTGCTCTGAAACAAAAGTCTTCCACCTTTTCCAGGGTCCCTAGCAGGGCTGTCTGTGGCTGTGTGCCCTCAGTTGTGTGTACAGCACTGCAAGTGTGTGAAATACATTTAGATCTGCATTTTTCTCTCAGATAATCAACTGCGTGTTGCTACTTGTTTCGTAAAATTAGGTCCTGTGACTGAACAAAAAGCAGAGGAAGCAGAAAGCTCTTATTCTCTCAATCAATTAAGAAAACCAGAAGACTGTAGAAGTGTTGAATATTCTGTTTAATCAGAAGCTTAATAATCCCTGTAATTTTAATAGGGTGGAGGAAAGAGCACAGTAGCTAACTTCCTAGTCATGATCACTTTCAAATTTTCAAATCACAGAGATTTGATTACACCTGGAATGGAATTTAATTTTTCTAGAGACTTCAAAGTGAGCAGGTTGGCAAAATTGCTCAGCAGAATGTCTTATTTGTGTTTTATTCATAATAGTTCAGAAGTCATCTCAAGGCATCTACCAGTCCAAAATGGGTGTGCATGTGTTCCATGTACATCATGCTATGCTGCCGTGCTTTACTATGTGGTGAGGGGAATGGCTTGTTCTGCTCATGTACTGAGTATGTAGTACATGCACACACTATCCATGAATCTGTTGTTCTGAGGTACACAGAAGTCTGGCAAGCATGCACTATGACTGTTTGGTGGGGAGAAATGCTGAATTTTGATTTGCATTTTATTTGCAATACAATGAGGTTTGGTTTTTGGTTTTTTTTTTTTTTTGCAGAAATTAAGTGACACATTCCATGTGCAAAAATTCCTGAGATTTTTGTCAAAGCACGCGCGTGTGTGTATATTATTTTTATTGATACTGGGGAAGACAAATGAGAATTTGCATCTGCTTGATAGGGCAAGGAAGAGAAGGAAAATGAAGTGGAAATCATCCAATACTAACGGCCCAAACTGCAATCTGCAATTCTGTATTGAATTACCATTGCAGATAGAGTGCTTAGGAGACGATTCATTTTGTGACTGCCTCAATAAGCCCAATGCTTCCTTGAAAAAAAAAGAAGCACGGCAGTGAGGTCATATATAATGAAAGCTAGTGACTATTCAGCCAGAGGTCCAAAAGTAAAAGAAACATTTAGAAAAACAGATGAGGGAAATAGGCACACAGGAAAAAGCAGCAGCTGAGTATATATTTAAAACTCCACCAGCAAAAACTTTTGGTGGTGCTTTTGTAAATAAGATGTGAAGGGCAGATGCTCCTTTTTTCATCATTTCATCCTATGTTGAGAACACCAGGGGCCAAGTTCCTCTGACAGCTAGATGCACAGCAGCCCTTGCCATCTGGTATGTAAAGTGCATTAAGGCTCAGCACAGGAAGCAGAATGAGCATCATGGAAACCTATTTTAAACAGTATTGTGCTGGAGCCAAGGAGAAATCTATGTCGAAGTTGAGGTGACAAGAGGAGAAAAGATGGGAAAACCCACAGACATAGGTCAGGACAGGCACCTATTGAGTGGTATAGCCACCATGTGTGCACATGTGTATAACCACTCACTGGGTGTCTTTTTCTTTTCAATCTTCAGGAAGAGGCAGCCAGAATTCTCGCCCACCAGCCAGTGTCCGTCGGCACATGTGCAGCTTTGAAAAATCCCTGCAGTGAATGTGTAAGAGAAGCTGCATGACAAAGAGTGGTTTTACCCCTTGCTTTCTTTTTCTCATTGGTTTATCATGTCTAATGATGGGACAATTGTGGTGCATGCCATTAAAATGGGAAATTTGCTTATGTCCCCTTGTTTCACACAAAACCTTAAACATTGTCCAGATGTGCTGAAGAGGACATTGAATAATTTTTTTGCAGCTTTTTCTTTTTTATTTCTAAATGCCTACAACTTTGCAAATATGTCCTCCTTTTTGTACTAATTTTATCTTCTTTATCCATTTAACCAACATTTTTCTCTTTTTTATTGTTTTGCATAAAGATGACATTACCCTGTGCGCTTTACAAAAGGCGAGACACCTTTGCTGTTCACAGTTCTTGCTAGCCAGTGCTTGTGAGCAAACTGTGGCTGCAAAGCCAGCAGAGGAAATGCAGAAAACACTTGTTTGGTGGGATTTGCAGAACAGGGAAATCACAAGAAGACACATGTAAATAAAACCAGCAGAATTTGGCATAGGAAAAAACAGCATCTCAAAATAATAGCAGTGACTTTTTTTTTCTGCTGTAATTTCTGAAAGATGTTCAGATTCTGCATAATTCTGCATTCAGCAAACAATAGCGAAGTTCAGCTCTTCCGAAGCAAGAAGTGCAAATTCTGCCCTCTCTGAGCAAATACAAACACGGTGGAGAAAACAAGCAAGCTGTTGCAAAATCAGAAAGGCTTCGCCCATTTCTTCCAGATCTGTGCTCATTTCCATCTGATAAGCAGCAGATGTGAAATAGTCCTGCTTCCCACCCCGGGGAAGATTGTGCAGTGACTCGGTGGAAAGATGTTTGTGATCCACTGACACAGCATTTTGAGCAGTGCTGCTCGCTGCAACCAGAGATGCTGTTGCACTGCTCTGATCAGTGCAAAGCATTCTGGCTCTGTGTATGTCTCTGAGAGTCTATGTGATTTATGGGCATGTAGCAGTTATGTTGATTCAATCCAACCTGTGCCTCTGATTTGCAGATCAGAAGAAATCCACAAAATGCATCATATATTTGGAGCAGTAATGATGGCTTTACAGGGCTTGTGCAGCAACCAGATTTGGCACCCTGAAAGGCAAACTGTACACGGGCAGTGTAAGGAGCAGTGCAAACATTATGTTACCAGCTTCTAGTCAGAACAATATGCCCCTCTTTTCTGAACTGGAACAAGTGCTGCAGATTCTCAGGGTACACATCACCAATTGTCTGTCTGAAAATTCAAATGAGAGTCCAACAGAGACATACTGTTAGGATGCAAAAGCAAAAGCAGTAACAGATTCTATTCAAAAATGCATGGGCACAAGCTGTGCAACTCCCGAGCACAGGGAAGGCTGAACCTCCTGCTTTTTGCATGACAACGCTTGGGATTTTTTTTTTTTAATTTGAAAAAAAAATCCTTATCCACATGAGCTCCTGAGAAACACCTCTGGTGGGACTCCAACCTGTCAACAGGACTCCAAATGCTTGTGGCAGCTGCCCAGATAAGAAAGGCTTTAAGAAGCAGTGGAGTTCTTCATACCTGCTGAATATGAAGCTTGCTATTTTGGTTTCTCTGCCCATCCCTGCCCTTCAGGCTTCCCTCTCCTTCTAGCCCAGGCTGTGTTCAGAGGCCTGGCAACGTTGCACTGTGGCCCAGGGAAGGTCATGTCCTCCATCAGCAACTGACTACCTGAGCTCCCTGAGGCCACATAGCCCAGTTTGAGCAGTAGACAAATGTCCATCATATCAGAGCTGCCCATCACCACCACCTGGTCCCAAGCCTCAATCTCATTCACCAGAATTGCAGCAGTTTGCAAATCCAGATTTTCCTTAGGAAGCCCTGCTTCACCACCCCAACATGCTAGAAATCACCATGCATGCTATGGTTGCCCTGAGCTCCCAGTTACAAGCAGTTAGATGTAGAGTCTTAAAACTGTCTTGTGTTTTGATGCACATAATGCTTAGCATCATTCTTTTCACTAATGTTCGTCTCCATTCTCTGTACAATCCTGGAGATGCTTAGAAATGCAGAATCATCAAAATATAGAACCATAAAATTTTATTATCACATTTAAAAAACCCAGAAACATCAGCTCTGAGTTTCAGGGCTCTTTTCTTCCAAAGCTGCACGTTTGTTACCATGGAAACTTTCAGATACACCCAAGAAACCCACAGGCTTTACAGGCTGCCCTATCTACTGCAGTGTATTAGGGAGAGCAGCACATCGCAAACCAGGGGCCTCATGACTAAGCTTCCTGTGGCAACTTGGTTAAGTTTGCCACAGGGTTAAGCACTCAGTGCTGGCATGTTAAGGCAAGTCTGATGGGTCTTTAAGCCCTGTTTAAACTGTTGGGAATTTATTTTATTCTCAAGTATACCAGAGAATCTGACAAGTTATAGTGGGAGACGGTCCTCATTGACTGCTACCTCTGCAGAAAATATCCAGGGCAACAGGCTTTTCTGTTCATTAGGAATTTATTCCTGCTCTGATACAGCTATTGACTAAGAAATATTTTGGTTGTGCACTATAATTTTTTTTTCCTTTTGTAGCTTCGTTTAGGGGTCTCAGTTGGGCATCTCTATGCCATGTGAAATACCTTTCAGCCTTGGTGCTAATGCCTTTGAGATGCTTGAAAAAAAATGGAACATCTTTGGATACTTTAGCTTTTTCTCATACATTCTATCCTCCATCCCCAGTGGGTTTTTGTTGCTGTCCACTACACAGCTTTCAGCTTGTCAAAATCTTGCTGGTAAAAAACATGATGGTCCAAATAATTTTCCATCAGAACCACAGAGGATTACAGAAAGCAAGGAAAAACCTCCAACTGTCTTAATTACTATTAAACTGTATTCATAGGAAAGACCTCCTGATCTCTGCACCATGGTGTGGTGCTTTTGAGTGGAGAACACAGAATTCATGGCAATTTTTGTGATTCTACTACATTCAAAATTCATTAATTAGTGTTTCTTATTCAACAGCAGCTCCACGGCATTTCTTTTGATGTAATGCTTTTTGAGGGTTGTTGATCTTCACAGCCTCCCAGTCCTACAGACTATTCTGCCTTATTTGCACCCACCTACACTTTGTGTAAATGAATTTAATGTTTGCATTTTCTACCTATGTTCCTAAGCTTTCCATGTTCCTTTGATCAACACATTGTACTTTTCAGTTTTCAGGTTCTGTCAACTGTGCTGCCTT
Source organism: Dasyornis broadbenti (assembly GCA_013397935.1). Lineage (NCBI taxonomy): Eukaryota > Metazoa > Chordata > Aves > Passeriformes > Dasyornithidae > Dasyornis > Dasyornis broadbenti. The sequence goes on from VZRN01003361.1 coordinate 92,824, forward strand.
CTGAGCCTGTCAGAATAAATGCTTCAGCTCAGGCACTGGCATTGGTTGCACTGTCATATACATTTATTTGAATGTGCAGCATGAGAAAAACCTTCAGATAACACAAATGTGCTTCTCCATTGCTAACAGAGGACCTCTGATGATTTACACCATGCTTTTCCCATGTATTAACTTTATTATCCTTAAAAAAAAATTACAGAAATGATTCAGTAGGATGAATTCATTATGAATATTTGATGGGGTTTACTTATTAATAAAAGATAAAATAAACAGATTCAAAAGCTATTCACTAGGAAAAGCACTTCTAATTTTACTTTGATTTGCAGGTTTCTCATCTTCATTTCTTGAACACTGGATGAATTTTCTTGTTCTTTCTGCCAAATTGTTTATTATCCTGAACATTTTATTATCTATTCTATTGTTTCCTCAAAGGAACACTTACACAAAGTTATTGATAACTTTTTCAAAATACCTAATGAACACAGAGGTGAACCAAATTTTTTCACTAATAATTAGATGACTGAAATATGACACAGCTTCTGTATTTCTGAGGAAACTACACATTTCTAGTAGTAATTTTAATTAGTAGTCTGACCTTCATACACATTATCAGTGTAATAGTCTCACACCTCTGTTGAGCTAGGTAAGTAAAATCTGTGATACATGCTGAAGTTGTGGGACTTCAACAACACTGAAGCAATGCAGAGACTGTTTCTATCACGACTCCCCATTCCCCCCAAATTCACAGCTGTATAAAAGTGCCTATGTACATAAACATTATTGTTAAGTCTCAAAGGGAATAAAGCTATTTATTTTGGGGTATTTGGCTATATCTGAGCTGTTGGATTTGGAAGTAATTCTCTGCCCCTAGGGCCAGGTATGAGCCTAGCAGCAACCAGTTCCATGGTAGCACAAATGTAAAGTGAGTGACCCTATTCCTGGCTCCAGCTTTCCCCATCTGGGTGACCAGAGGAGCGAGGTGATGAGGGTTGCCAACCTCTGATCGTGCCCAAGGGTCTGACCCCAACCTGGAGACCCTGTGGATGGAAACCAACAACTCATCACAGGGTACTCAGCCTAGACATGGCTACTGCATCCACATTACAGACTGTATAAAATTAAGATTTCAATTTTAAAAAGAGAAAAAACCCAATTATCAATAGGGTCACTATACATTAGAAAGCCTATGTGTGACTCAGATAAAGTAATAACTTCTGCATTAGAGTAACTTATGAAGGAAATGAATATGTCAGATTTATTTGACATAAGCCGGTGGCAAGACAGCTGGAAAGGCAGCTTTGGATTTGAGCTCCCTCACAACACCCCTATCATCAGGTTCTGCCATGGCAAGACAGTGCAACAGCAGTTTTCCTGTATTTTGTGTAGTAGATTCCATCATATGTTTAAAGCAGTGCTCTAGTTTACATCGAATATTGTGTCCCATGCCCAAGGCAATTTATCAAAAAAAAATCAAAACAAACAAAAAAAAAACCACAAAAAACAAAAAAAAAAAACAAAAAAAAACAAAAAAAAAAAAAAGGAGGGAAGCAACAAGGAAATAAGTTACGTAATTTAAATTTCCAGAAACACAAGTAGGAGGTTAAACTTTGCTCTAATTATACAGCACAAACAAAAGCATTGGAGCCATACTGTGAGAACAGTTTTAAGTTCCTCTTGTCACTGAGATGGAGAATACAGTGTAAACGAACTAAGGCCAAAATTGGTTTGTGATTCTTTTTTTCATTTAGGTGATTATATCAGACAAAAATCCTGAGCATACCCACATAGGGACTGTGGTTGATGATGGCTCCCGCACTCATGGGAGAGTGCAGAGAAGTTTTACCAACCCAGGTTTAAGAGACGAGTCCCTAGAACCACTGTTTCAGAAGTTAGGCTTGCAGGAACACGCAGACCAGTGTGGCTTGCTTTGCTAATGAGCATCAGGGCTGGCTGTGGCAGCTCTGAGAGGAGGGGCTGCTCAGTGCAGGGAGATATCACTACCCTGGATTAAAACCTGCTCACTCCTTTAATCAAATTTCATGCCCCTGTGGCCTTCCTGAAATGGAGACAATAATGGAAAAGACCTTGGGGATACCAGCAAAGCACCTGCAGTGTGCTGCAGTGCAGGTATCAGCCTTAAATTTTAGACTTGTTAGCTTGGGCCCTGGGAACAGTGAGGTGGCAGTGGGATAGAGCTTTGCTCAGGCTCATTACTACTTACGTGACTGCAGGGCTGGAGAAAGCCTGCAGCTGCCTAATTGCCCCTCTGTGGGCAGGGCAGAAATTCCTCTGCTGACTTCCCCAGGATGGTATCCATCAGCAGCTGCTGTGTGGGGATGAACAAGGTTTTTGCCCAATGCACAGCTTTTAAACAGGACATTTCCTTTTGCTTTGTGTCCCACTGCTTCCAAAGGCTGGTCACCTCTGTGCCAGTGCTCAGGGACAGCCCAGCACACACCACGCTCTGGAGCCAGCTGTCAGTGACTGTAACTCTTCCTCACTCTGTGAAGGTGGGAGCTTCATTTATTGACTGGCCAGTACCTCACACTGACCTCCTCTGGTTGCTGGTAAGATAGTTCAGGGTTTGTTTTGGACTTAATTTTTGATGACAAAGTTGATAGGCCCTTCTCAGTTTGTATTTTATGTTCATTCCTAAGATTTTTATCTTCATAGAAGGGACTGCCAGGTTATCCCAGAGCTTCCTACTGGCTGTGGCATTTCAGTTACTATAGTGACTACAAGGAGGTAGGTTGGGCCAAAGCATCCATCTGACAATGAAAGACAGGTAACATTTATCATTTCTCCTATAATCCCTTCCACTGGTTAATTGACATTGTTGCTTTTTAAACAACAGCCTTATATATTAAATCTATGCTCTGTGTCTTGTCTAACACCACCAAGCTGGCTCAAATGACTATCACTCAGCAAGCTAAAGATTCTTCCTCAAGTTTATGGCCACTTGGAGAAGATAGCAGACCATTCTGGCATCCTAAAAGGATGAAACAGGGGATGAGCTCTTAACAGATCAGGGAATACCCTTTCCTCTTTTAACTGGAAGGGCTCTTTCTCAAGCACTTTGCCTGACTGCGTGTGAAGCCATTTTTCAATCTGTGGGTTCCTGGAGTTAACCTCATCAGAACACATATCATTCTGCTTTGCTATTTCATGTGCTATCAGTTAGGGATTGTTATGCATAAAATGTTAAGGGTAGAAAAAGAAAGACAAAGTTTCAGGCACACAGGACTCAAAGATGATTTAATTCTTTATGGTCTGGATCTCACGTTGTAACTTCATTGGTGAAAGGATCAGAGAATTGCATAAACCATCTTACTTTAGACCAATGGGACAATAATTTTTCACCTCAAAAACATTCAGCCTCTAAGATGCAAAGAAACATTTGCTATCTAATATCTAAAGTAAGGCATCTTCAGAATCCTGCACTGTGGAGAGGTACCAGCTCTTGTGGGGTACTCAGACTTGACACTTCTCCAAGGAAGCCAGCAAGGTCTGATCCTCCAGGAACTAGCAAAAGCAGGACTCTGTTCTTGACCTGAAACTGGACTTGAGTCTGGGGAACACCTGGTCACAGGCGGGGCCAGATTTTGAGCATCTGGAGATACTTAACAATGTACAATGAGCCATCTAACAAGTTATAGGCATGTCCTACAGCTGGGCAGGCATCTTTTGAACCACAGTCTCAGACTTGAGTGCATCAATTCTTTTAAAGACTTTCAGCAAGTAACTATTATGATCCGAAGTTGTTTTCTGTCTTGTTTAGTATCTATAACAATCTGCTGAAAGTGTCTTAAAAAGACTGCCCCAGACTCATATAGAGAGTATGTTATAAAGATCAACACATGTATTAAAAGCCAAATTTTGAATTATCAAAACCAGCAACATCTCTGCTCATGAAACTAATAAAAACTCACACAAAAAATATGTTTACTTCTATTTCCCCCAAAATACAAAACCTGTAGATAAAGCTGTGGTGAAAATGGAGAAAAAGCAGCTAATGTCAATGTATGTTCTTGTCTATAAGCAAAGGCAAACCCATGTTATGTGCTGATAGGATATCCAGGAATCTGTCTGAACATGTAGACTAGATGGGAGGATTTGAAGAAATAGTGCTTGGAGAGTTATACTGGGTGTACACAATCACAAACCTTAAGATCCCTTGAGACTCCGAGAAGTTCACTTCTGTGCAGAAAGTGTGAAGTCTAAATCCTATGAGACGTTGATAGGAGAAAGGACAGAGTTAGGAAAGACAAATAAATACATGGACATGAACTGGACAATCATCCTATTGATAAAATGAGGAAACCACCACATAGTGCCATCATGTCACTGTGCAATTGAACATCAGGTTTCCAATATCCCAACTGTGATCCAGCTTGGTGCCTTCTCTTGCCTTTGTGTGGAAAACCATCCCTTCTCCCATTATGCCAGGTAGATTATTTTGATCTTCACCTTCTCCAATGGAAGCTTCATTCAAAAGAGGAGATGACAATCACTTAGCAAATGGTGATGACTCAGTCAGGATCATCATCATTGCACAAATGAGACAACTCCTCTCATGGAGACTCAGTTCAAGTCTGGGCTTTTGCAGTCCTGTCTGCTTTTTGTCTAAATGTCAATTAATGGTATTCAAAATGGCTCCTCTTTGTTCCAGCACAACAAATGTTTATCTTGCACATTAATTGTGAATTCCACCTGAATGTGTCAGTTTCGGTGTGACCCCTGCCAGCCATCCAGCAAGACAGAGTCTATGTATTTCTATGACAGTCTTGGGACTCCTTCTCAAAGTGTGACTCTTGAACAGGCTAACAGTGCTTGGACACAACAAGAAGAGCAAGTAGAGGGAAAGAGCTGGAACAAGAATCTGAGGCGAATAATCAGTGGCTATTGACAAATGGATCCCACAGAGAGCCACTGCAGCTCTAAAGATCTTTGTCGTGAGGGCATGGGAGCCATGAGCAGTAAGGTCTGGCAAGCAGAAGCAAGGTGTGTCAGCAGCACCAGCTCTCCCTGAAGAACAAGTTGGTACCAGAAAAAATCTTGATGAAGTGGTTTACTCACATTTGGGTATTGCAGTCCCAGAACAGTTTAAGCATGGCCATTGATTTGGGACTGTAGAGAGTGCTACAGAAGAAAGAAGTGAGAAGAGCAGAATTTGAGCGTGAGGGAGAGGGAAATTAGCTAAATAGGAGAAAGACTTGAAGACAGAGGTAGTGAATTCCTTAAAATAGCTGCACTTGTCTTTGATGTAAAATACAAAATCTTGGAAATAAAATGAGATAGAGACTAAACAGATGGTGCGAGGAAGGATTCAAAAGTGAGATGATGCACCAGAACTAGATAGGAAGAAACAAATGATGCAGAAGCAGACCTAGCATAAAAGGCAGCAGATAATCAGCATATTTTTTAGAAAAGCCCTTTGCAATATTTGTAAGCTACAGCATCAGCAAAATATAATATGATAGCACTTGGCTTATTTTCCTCTCTACAAGAAGAGACTTGTTTTGAAGTTCTCCTAGACCAAATGTGTTTCTGTGTGAAGAGTTTGCAGTTCTTGGCATGTTAAAACATTACTTTAAAAACCTTTCACACCCAAGAGTTACATTCATTTGCTTATCTCTTTACCACTTTAAAAAGAAAAAAAAAAAAAGTCATACCACAGCTCATTTTGATCAAAACAGGAATGCTTCTAAACCTTCATTCTTATCTTTTCATTGATCACTTTAATACAGAGGTTTCCTTCTTCAGCTGGGAACTTGGCTTTTTTATTTTCTAGGTTAAAGTTCTAAATCCAAACAACTCCAGGTCCTACCAACTACATGCTTTGGGGAGTTATGAATTTTTTAGATTATCCCTTTCATGTGCCCCAGTTCCCACAGAGGTGGTGAGTCACAGGTCCAGCATTTGGAATCTGGAGTTGGAGATGAGCTTCCCAACTTGGATCCATCTAAATTTCTCTTTTTTTCTCCGTGAATACTTACTGCTCAGCAGAAAAGTGACACATTGTCATGTATATTTCTTTTCTGTTTTGACAGATTTACAACACTATCTGTGTTGTACCAGTCTCTTCCAGCTATGACAAAGTCAGTCAATATGTTTTTCTTTTTTTTTAATAAAATTCAAGTGGCAATGATTTACTCCTTAAAAAAGAGACCCATGAGAGTCTGAGCAAGGAAAGCAAAATGCTTAGAACAATAGTGCAATACTGTAAGGGAACTGATCTCCCCTGGTGTGTGCAGCAGCAGGAGGTGAGGCTGCTGTGCCAGCCTCCCACTCACTTTGCCTCCCATCTGCGCCGCAATCACAGGATCTGAAATTTAATCCTTTGTTTGCCTCTGGTTCCTGAGGGATGAACACTGCGATAAGGCTGCTTCGAATAAATCATCTCAGAATTTCTCTCCATCTCTGGTTTCCACCCAGGTGATGTATTTCATAACTTGTGAACCATCTCTACTGCCTGTCCTGCAATTAAACAGTTGCTTGGTCCTCTAAAGCACCGCTCAGCTCCCTGTCCCACCAGCTGCTCACAAGCTACCACTCAGCTTTGAGTGCTACTCTCTTCAAGGGTACAGGGAAATGCAAAAACCTTCAGCTCCTCAGATCTCACCCTCAGATCCTCACTCAGCCCAGCTGCCCAGAGTTTTGATGGGACCCAGTCCGTGTGAGGAGTCGGAAGGTTTGACTCACCATGGTCACACTGCTGCTTGTTCCTCCTCCCACACAAACCAGCTGTTTTCAGCCCCAGCATTTTAGCCTGGTTTGTAAATAACAGTCACCCGGAAAGAAGTGCCTTTGCCTCCTACCTGATAGAGGCCCCAGGAGGTCTTCATTTCTCTGGTAGCTAATCTGTTTCTAAGTGCAAAAGGGGGAGAGAGAATAAAAGGGAAAAGAGGGGTTAGCAACTGTTTCTACCCGGTTTGCCAAAGGCTATGACTGTGGGCTGTTTTTCTTCCAACAGCTTGAAAATATTTCCTATAAATCAGGCTTAATTAAAGCTTTTCCTGTGCCTTTTTTCCTGTTTTTTTCATTCCCCCACTGCAAAATGGTGAGCAAACCTAGATACAAACTGACAGCTCAAGTCCTCAAACCACAGACGGCCCTCCCAGAGCCCTTCCTGCAGGCTAGCCTTTCCAGGTTGGCTGTCGGATGGATAACCAACAGGAAGTATTCACTTTTGGATGAAAATCACGGTAATTGCTGCTGTTAAAAGACACTGTTCTTTTCTTATGTAGTATTTCTGGGAGGACATGAAAAACTGGAGGGGGGCGGCTGACTAATGAAGCAAAGCAATCAGTATTTTTGTAGTCATGTTTGTTATATTGCCTGTATCTTTGTAATGTAAATGCAAATAAACCCATCTTTATTTTATTCATAGTTCTAATGGAAAGTCTGTGTCATGGTCTGAACCAGGTGGAAGACAAGATCCAAAGGGGGAACATACGTGGCACAGACTCTCAGTGCATGTGAAGAACCAGGAGACAGGGTGCAATCAGACAGCGGTGATCAAACCCCTCACTAAAGACTACCACGGCCAAAGTCTGACTTTTACCGACATCAGCAGTAAGACTCTGTACAATGTGGTGGAGGAAGAAGACAGAGAGCCCGTTCGCCTCAACCAGTCCAGCAGTCCTTCCATGGTGGTGCACAGGCGGGTGGCAACAACCCCCCCGCTGCAGGCCACGGCGGAGGAAACCCAACTCTTCTTGCCTGAGCAGTCCCCCAAGACCCTGCCCCTGCAGCCACAGTCTCTCATGGACCAGCTGCAAGGAGTGGTCAACAAGTTTGCCACCGGCGTCCCCGACTTCAACGCTGTCCTCCCCGCTCCTGGCTCAGGAAACGGCGTGCAGCCTCCCTTCCCACCCCCGCCACCGCAGCAGCAGCCCCTGCAGCCTTTCCAGGTGGCTGCCTTCAGCGGGGAGCCCCTGTCTCCCCCGGCCGAGGAAGCAGAGAGCGAGAAGATGAAGCTCATTCAGGGATATGTGTATGAGAAGAACACAGAGGATGAGGAGGATGAGGAGCCGGCAACCAGCAAACTGACTCTAGAAGACTCTCCGGCGCTGACGCCCCCGTCCCCTTTCCGGGATTCAGTAGCTTCAGGCAGCTCCGTGCCCAGCTCCCCTGTGTCGGAGTCGGTGCTCTGCACACCCCCAGACGTGACCTACGCCTCTGTCATCCTGAGGGATTATAAACAAAGCTCGTCCACCCTGTAGGTGCGGCAAGAGACGAGGTGGGAAGGACTTTGGCAGCTGCCCACCGGGAGGACTTGGGGAGACAAGTCTCCAAGGGCTGTGGGGAGAGAAAGCAGAGAACAAAGTGACAAATGACAGGGCAAAAATTTCATCCTGCACTTAAATAACTAAAATGAAAAGGAAAAAACAAAATTAAAAAATCCATTCTGAGGGCTCAAAATTCTCTACGTGTTAAAAATAAAAATACTGTACTTTGGAAAAATGTTAGGAAACCATAACAAAGCACAAACTAAAGAGACAACTTCTATAGCAAAAAAAAAAAAAAAAAGAAAAAAGAGGGGAAACTAAACTAACACTACACTAACATCTTACCCTANCTAAACACGCAGGAAAAAAAATTATAATCACACTTAGTCACACCCTCTCTTGGCAATGCTTGAAAAGGACTCTGGGAAGTGTGACCTGGAGAAGGCATTAACACACCTCATGACTGCTGTCTGTTTGCTATGGGAGTAACACACCCAGGAGCTGGAAGGGCGGAGCATGGTGAAGGGGAACAAAGCTACTTGTATATGAGATGTAGATGCATAAATATTTTTTTCCTGTTTTCTACAGGTGGCATAACTGTGGAATGTTGTTTGGGGGAGAGGAGATGAGATAATGCGAAAGCACATGGCTCTGACTGACCCCTATCTGAACGATTTGTTCTTCATACAAGGCTGCTTTTTGGGGGATTTGGGCTTCTTTTAATGCTGATTGTGAACAGAGCGAGAAATATGATCAAGTTAAGACTCAAGGTTTCTGAAGAAAGCCTTGCTATAGTACTTGTAATATGATAAGGACTTAGAAAAACTGCCCTTTTGTATAAGGTTGCAAACCATGTGGCTAAACTGTTACACAACATTTCCTGTAGCAGAACAATATTTATTGACTATCTTTTCATAAAACATCGTATTTTGCCATGTCATTGCATCATTCCTTCGTGTTACTTTGGAATCAAATGCATTGAGAAATAGCTGTTTACTTAGAGCAACAACTGTTAACCTGGAAGAAAGGCAATTCCACACTGGGGGTTATGGAGCCTCCAGGCAAGAGAGAGAGAGTACGTTTGTGTATCTGTGTGCGTGGGTACGGTATGTGTGAAGAGTAATGTCCAATAACTACCACTGGGAGATTGTCTTATATACTATGAATATTTTTATGTTTAAATCATGTTTTTATATCGCGTTGTTACAAATATTCAATAGATCTTTGAAGGTTTGTATGCTGTGCTAACACATCTTTTTTTTTCATATACAAGCTGAGACAGTCGTTACCCTTATAACAGGGTGTTTTGTTTTGCAGATATTTTATGAAGTAGACATATGGTATTAATAACCAGAGCATTGAGAACTTGTTATTTTACATGTTTTGCAGCAAGTGTGGCTAACAAAAAAAAAAAAAAAAACCAA
>VZRN01003361.1:102511-136151 GCA_013397935.1 Dasyornis broadbenti
AAAAAAAAAAAAAACCAACAAAAAAACCAACAAAAAACACAAAAGAAGAAAAAACAAAAAGAAAAAGCTCTGTTTGAGAAATCTTGCAGGTGAGACAGGAAAAGTAATTCAAATATTTCACTGCTTCAGATAATTTAAAATAAAATCATGTCAGGACAGGAAATTTCATCAGTGCTTAATGTGTGCATAAATTTCCAGGTTTTGCTATTGAGAGTTCTTTTAAACAATTTATGATGTTTAGTTGCATGTTCTTTCCTTATGCTTTCACTTCTTGTATTCGTTATACAATACAGCATCTTAAAGGTCACTTCTAGGCAGTTGTAGTTCTGTCATTTATTCCTCCTCCTCCTCTATCTTTCATGTGTTTCCTAGAGATGGGCCTAATCCAAAGCTCCCTAATGACTGGCATGATCAAAGTCCAGGTCTAATTGCTGTGGCCTGAACTTAATTATAATGATGATTACCCTATTTATAAATGTGCTTATTATACATACACGGATCAGGATTTTAGCTGCTATGATCTTTGTGCTGCTGAATTCAGCTGAAGATCTATCCCACACTTCTACACTTCATTTAAAAAATATTTTATAGGAATCTTTTGCTGTTAATATAGTTGCAAACCCTGATTTTAACCATGTTTCTTTTGAATGTTCTATCAGTTTTTCTGAATTCATCATAATTCTATTCTTTTTCTTTCTTTTCACTTGAATTTTAAGAAGACCTGCTAGTTATCAATTCTCCTCTGAAGATCCAAATTTCATGGTTTTTCCCTAATTATGCAGTATTGGTATTGGAAGGTTTGGCTTGTGCTCAAAACCAGATAGAGTCTTTTTTCCTCATCCTCTTTTCACAATGTTTGCTCCTTTCAATATTACTCGTGGCCAATTGCTATCACTGTCCTGATGTGGAGAGCATGAAATGGCTTTGCCTAAAGACACATTTTTGTCAGTATATTGATGTCTCTAATGAAATTGAAAACACCTTAGAGTTAGTTGGTTGATTTTTTTTTTATTATTTTTTATTTTCTTATTATTTTTTCCTCTCCCTGGGGCTTTTAGGGGGATGTTTTTTGTTGCTGTTTCATTTTTTAAAAATGTTGATTACTCATTAAAGCAGTGAGGAAAATGCCATATCTTCATTGCTGATCTGCCACTGCACTGGCAATGAATTCTATCTTCTAATAATTGTAGTATAAGATCTGCTGTGCTGTTTCCAAAAACATACTTTGTCAGTAGCACAGAGCTGATACTAAGAAGCCAGTCTTTGAAGACCTGAGAGAGAAAAGAAAAAGAAATATAACAGATTTGTACAGACGAGGAGATGGCAATGTTGCAAGGTACTATACTGTTTTCATATCTGTCTGTTTTGAACATATTAAGCACTGATTTTATTACTGCAATGTAATTATATCATGAGTAAGAGTTTTCTTGGAATTCAGTATATTAGCTTTTAGTTTGTAATTGTTAAAACTGGAAACATACACATACGTAACTATATCTAAAGAGCAAGAACTCACCTTGTGTATGCAGCTGTATGAGCTATGAAGCTTCCTGTAGAAGTTCTTTCTTTTGGTCTGTCAAATGCTTGATGAAAACTGCCTTTTTGTCAAAATGATCTTGAAAATGCTGTAAAATAAATATTTTCTATTTATTATTTAAAAATAAAATGCCAAAATTTTTATTTTTTTGTTTCCTGAGTAGAAAATAGTTGTCGATAGTAAATAATTGTTCCAGGGCTTTTCAGCATCATGAATAAGAGATGGTGGGATATTTAAATGGAGGTAAGTATTGATTACATTGTGTCATGGAGGTGAGATGGTGAAGAGTTGGAAGATTTTTACTAAGATAAAAACCCCCAGCCTTTTGTCTTCCTAATGAAATTCAGAAGCACTGTAATTATGCATTCAGACTGACAAGTTGTAGAAGAGAATTCCATGGGAAATGACAGGAAATTTTGTTTCCCAAGGACATGTGAAAACACCAGCCCTTCTCTGAAAATAGTCTTTGAGATGTGAGCTTCTCCCATCAGGAAAACTCAAACACGTTTTCTTGGTAGCTATAAATGATAGGCATTGATCCACCTGGCATTTTGTGTCCTACCTATACTGCTTCTGTGTAGAGCAAAGTACGGAGACTCCTGACTCCTGCTCTGCAGCTCACAGACACTGTGGCCTTTTGGTGACTCCTGAACTGCTCTGTGCCTCAGCAAGATGCTTTTATGGAGTGCTGCTGGGATTTTCAGACTTGAGTGGCATTAAACACAGAAAATCTAGATCTTTTAATCTTTACACTTGTGAATAGGCTTGTAACTCCTTTGTTTGGATCTGTCCTTGCAAGAGCCCATGTCTGAGGAGTCAGTCCACCTACAACTACTGCAATACAGGAGTACAGACAATGACATTGCATTCAGCAGTAAGTGCCAAAAGTTTGGTCTCTGTTCATAGAGTTTTTCCTTATGCCCTTTTATTTTTGTTTTCAAAATCTATTCTATGTCTTAGTAAAGGTTCTGCTGACCATGTGTATTCAATTACAAAAACATCCTCAGAGAAACACAGCACTTACTCCCCTCCAGAGCACCCAGTGCAGTGTTGCACAGGTTGCTGAAAAAAACATCTAAAGCAACTTTTCCCTGGGTAAATGGATGACTGGACCAGAATCACAGAGCAGCAAAGCATACTTGAAGATTTAGTCTCCAGCCTCCTGCCAAGGACAGAGCGTTGGCAGCTTCACCAGCCCAGTCCATGCCTGTCCACCCAAGCTCTGCTCAATAACTTGGGTCTCCAGACTGGTGTCATGTACACTTTGCATGGAGTGAGTGGCTCCCAAAAGAATAAGGCAATGGAAATCGGGCCCCTGGAGTTGTATTCATCACTCCTCGGAGAAAAACAGAGGAGCAGGTTGCTAATATCTAGTCTGAGTGACTGTTAAAAATGCTTCTTATATGGGAGTGGGAAAAGTGTGGGTTTGCAGATTGCATTGTTGTGGTCGCTTTTTTTTCCCAGATAAATGAGTCACTAGACACTTGGCAAGTATCTGTCTGTAAATCATTGGGAAGGAGAAGCAGACACTGTAGCCTATTTTTATCTGTGTAAGATTCCCAACAGGGATATTAGCAAGAAAGAAGATAAAGAATGACATTCGGCCAAGTGAGTGGTAGTACCACAGGCCCCATATCTGGACCTAGACTCACATTTTGGCAAACCCTGCAAGCTCCCAAACAGAGACAGTGGAAGAGAGTAGGAGTGACTTGCCATTTCCAGTGCTACAGGTAAATCATATCCAGCAAAAAACCCGAGCAAGCTATTCTTTTCCTTTGCTAATTCAGCCTCCAGATCTCAGTAAACCACACAGAAGGGGACTGCTCCCCACCTGAGAGAGCAGATCACTCTTTGGTACCAAGTAAGAGCATTTGTTTTCTACTTGGTCTCAAGGTGGGCGTAAGCAGTGTATCTCTACAGAAGTAAAATATTGTTGTGAGTTGTGGGCTTCCATAACCAAAAGGCCTCTAGGTAGGTGGAGAAGCAGCTGGCACAGATAGCAGTGCAGACAGATAAGAGTTTAGGAGCGGTATGTATCTATGACATTCAATCCACCCACTTTATTTACTGCACACTGTGTAATGTGTAGGTGGCATGAGATCCATTCCCCCACCCACTCCATGGTGCGGTGTGTGGGACTCCTACCTCCCCGTGCTGCTCTGAGGCTGAACCACAAGCAGATATGCAGAACCTCCCTGGTCCTCCTCCTTGGAGGACTGGCTCATGGCAGGTGAGTCTCTGGTCAGCTCCCTCTAACTCCCTGTTTTCCTAACACAGGGTGTCTGCAATGCACCAAGAGTGCATTTTCCTTGCAAACATCACCTAGAGATGGGGAATTTCAGTGCTGTGGAGTGCCTCAAAATAAGTCAATAGTTTTAAAGGAGCTGTTTGCCCAGTTCCCCTCCAACAGCCCATGGTGAGGTCTCCCCCACTACAGCTAAACAGACCTGTCAGTCCTATGGCCATGAGTCAGGGGGTGATGAGGTGTTGCTTTCCAGAATGCCCAGCAGCACATGCTACCAAATGTTGGTGGTGCACGTACAGCCCTGAGCACGTGCTTGGTGCAAACTTCACGCTCATGCTCCCTGAGCTGCTGGTGCTCAGAGGTCTGAGGGGCACTGAGGGCTCACTGCAGCCTTCACTGTTCTTAATGACACAGGGAATGAGAAAGAACAAAAGAAACACAACTTGCTTTTATCTCTCTTGCAAGGCAGGCAGGACTGTGCTGTGGAGCCAGCAGTGTATCCCTTATGGCTTCTGACAAAGTACTGACCACTCCTGTATTTGCGTTTTGTCAGACATGAAGAGTTGGCCTTTCATTCTTTAGCTACCCTTGTTAGGTAACACTGAAATAGACAAACTGCAAATTTATCAAGGCAAATGCTTAAATACGACTGGGAGCGATGTCTCTCATGAAAGCTGAATCTGAGCAATGTTTTCAAAAAATTATGGTATAGGAGGTTTTTTAATGTCTTTTAGACTTAAAAATGCACTGACAAATGGATGTCTTTTAATATGGGGAAATAGGCAAGAATGAGTGTGTTTTCTTGGGATGTATTATACATGTTTTGTTTGAACATGTACACAGAACAATTGAATTGTATTTAATTTGGCAGCTACCTTGGTAATTCAGATTTTTGTACTTTTCTTTTTGGGGTGGGGGGGGGAGGGGGGTTGGTGTTTGGGTTGATTTTTTTTTCTTTTCTGTTTAAAAATAATGCCTAGAATAGTTAGCAAGATTATTAACTGCGCCAGGATTTTCATGTGCATCTGTGTGATGTTAATTTAGAAACTGAAGCCGCTAAGTGCTGAGATCCTCAATGTGTGTGAATCAGTGTTAAGTTCCAAATTATGTCATTTTCCTTGAGAAGTTGGCTGAGTACCTGTACTCTTAACTTTGGAGTTTCCTAAAGATTTATTTTCCACCCCAAGCTCCATTTCGCAGTTCTGAAGATCTTGTTCTTATCACTCTTTTTGAGGCTGCTGTTGCTCATTGTTCTTGTCATTTGATGTGATGCTTTTGCATCAGCCTTGGCACAATTGCAGGGGGACGTGCCTGTGAGGCTGCAGTTCCCCAACAGTGCCAAGAGATTTTCCTCCTGAGCTCTATTTCCCTTTTTGAGAGGTGGTTATTCTGCATGCCCTGCCTTCCAACGTGCTGTTTGTACTTGGGTAATATGGTTTTTCACTTTAAAAACGACAAAATGAGAAAGTTTTGCTCTCCTGTTTCCCTGACTTCAGGATTTAACCCGATGTGTGTATCCAGTGCTCATACAGGTCAGTCTGGCACGAGCTCTGGTCATGAACCCAGTGTATCACAGTCTGGCCCTCAGCTCTGTCCCCAGTTCAGCTCTTGATTCATTTAATGACTTCAGGACGTTCATGTACCCAGGGGTATTTCAGAGCTGCATAAGGGAGCCAATTTGCAATGGAAACAAACCAAAACTGGGCATAGGAATCCTTTGGATACCTTTAAAAACTCAGATGGTCTTTCCTTCCAGCTCGGGTCGAGACACAAGAGAGGGGTGTATAAATAAAAGAAGATTTTCACAGCCCTTTTATTCTCTTTCCCACCTCGATCTCAATGCCAGTTCACTCCTGCTCTTTCTTACCCAGCCTCTTTTTATAGCATATATGGCATAGCTGTGGAAGTGGCACTATTCAGTTCAGTAATTTTGTCTTATTGCTGGGTTATTTGTTTTTTTACCATAGATATCATCAACTTCAGTGGCTGCTGTGCACAGACCTTTCCCCACCACTTACAAAACATTCCAAGCCTTTTTCTCCTTAATGCTGTTTTTCAAGATAGGTGTCATGGTGTCATCAGTTTCATGCAAGGCATACCCTGTCCATGGCAGAGTGGGCATGAGGCAGTGCTGGAGCAGGATCAGGACCTGAGTAGCAAAAGCTTTCTTGCACAGCACAGTGCTTTTAGGCATTTTTGTTGCTTGTGTTTTCTTCCACATCTAGAGCTCTCTGAACCTCAGCACCTCTGCTCATAGGGGCAAGAACACAACAGCTGGCAAAACCACCACTGCTAGCAGTATTTAGTTTTTTACCTCAATTCCCCAGCTCAGTTGCTGGGACTTTACCTTACCTATGTGCCCCCTCTTCCTGTCACAAACAACTTGTCACCTGTGACCCAAAGGAGCAAGCCTGAATGAAGAAACAGGGCAGACACTTTTCTCTGCAAAGGCCTCTTGGTGCAGTAGCCCTGGGAACACTGATTTACAGAGGCCAGGCATGTCCCACAGGAGGGTGCTCCATGTGCACAGGAGACAAGGTGCCCACACTGTCTGAGGATGTCAGACAGGGCAGTCGGAGCGATCCCAGGCTCTTTGAGACCACAGGGAATTTCACAGGTGCTATTCACCAGTGCAATCAAGATCTATGTATGACCAGTTTGGGACAAAGAGCTTTGAAAAGGGCAACGATGGGAAGTTCTCCCTTGACATCCTCCTCCAAGGGACTTAGGTCATAGTGTCTGTGTGACTGTAGGACATGCTGCTGTGTTTGGAACAGCCTACAGCCTGCCAAGCCTCAGCCTCCCTTCACCTTCAGACCCTCCTGAGCTCCAGCCTTGGCTCTTCCCAGTGGTTTCTCTCCTTCCATAGGGGAAGATGTCTGCAGGGGATTGCAAAACTCTGGCTGTATTTTTTTGTTTGCTCCAGATGTCCCTGCGGATGCATTTTCATCTGGCTTCTAAGAAAAAATACAAGCCAAAATGGGAAGCAGTGTTTGCCCTGTGGGCACAGGAGCCAGGGGTGGTCTGCTCTCCTTGTCCTGGTTGGGAAGGGAGAGCAACGGTGCCAATACCCAACCACAGTGCGGTGTGGGTACTGCCCACACAGCACACTGTGATAGAAACAAAGTGATAGAAGCCGCAAAAAAACTCTCTGGGAGTTGTTTCACTCTGACATCTATGAAATCCTGGCTAAATCATGAAATTCAGAGTTCTGACTGGGCTGGATGAGGGAAGTGCTGCACGCTTTCCATTAGACCTTTATGTCTTGTTCCTTACGGGCCAAGCTCAGACATCCCTGTCAGTTGCGGATTCTCTTTGAGTTTGTGCCCACTGTCACAGTTGATCACACTGGAAAAGACAAGAGAAGGAAAACACAGAAGAGAAGAAGCGCCATTAGGCAACAAGTGCATCTCTCAGCAAGAAGAGCAACTGGACTTAATAGGTGAGATGTTACAAGTTATTTCAGGATTCTTCTACTAATAAGTTAGGCTCAGTCCAGTCAAAGGCTAGGAGTGATGCCTAGCAGAGTATCAAGAAATGAGAAGATTCATAGCTCTGTTGTAGTAACACCATGACAAGAATTTCTTCATCTTCTTCTTCTCTGAGAAAATCTGAACCCTTTAAAAAAAAACAATTAAGTAGTATTTTAACACCCAAGTTTCACAAGGACAGTTAATGTCAAGTGACCAGGACAGAGGAATAAGGATACAACTTCTAATATAAAAGTTACAGGATATAGTGGTAAAAAGTATTTTTCTTCTTTAATCCAGATTTGAAAGTATCCCTGCATCCATAGAATAATTCAAAGTGAACTTGTATAATTTCCTACCAGAAAAGGTTCACTCAAGCAGTGAAATATTAATTTTATTATTTATTCCACTCTATTGTAAAAAATAAGCTTCCAGCAAATCATTGGGTACATATAGAAATCGTATCACAGCTCTCACACCAGCTGAGAGGCATGCTATGTCCTACCTCACCTAAAGAAGAAAAGGGAGAGGATTCTCTAATTATGAACATTTTTCCTAAGGCACTTGGTCATGTTTTCTTCTCTGCAAAAGCAAATACATATAGAGATTCCGTATGCAGACCTTCCATGTTGCCTACCTCACACGTGATGTGTTCAGCTAAACCCTCATGCTGGTCACCCAGTCAGGCCAGTTTTGCTAACTTTTCCAAAAGCTCCCTCTTTTGTGGGGAACTCATACCTGCCATGAGTGCAGAATATGCAATCATTAAGGCTAAGACAAAGAGTCCTTAACAGAAGGTTGGGTTTGATTTACTTCCTTTGTTTTGAGAGGAAAGCCCTGCATAAACTCATAAAGAAATTACACTTTGCATTATCTTTCCCTAGAAATACATAGTTAGGGGTTTTCAAGAAAAGCTTGAACTACATTTGTCTTCATCATTGACAATCATATCAAGCCATGATGAAAAAGTACTTACTGGTTTTAATCCAGTACTTAAGAGACATCAGCCAATCTTATAATTGTCAATAAACAGCACTTTCATTGGAAAATAGGGAGTAAACAGATTTACCTTCTCATGCCTACTGAAACACTGCAGTTAGTCAAGGCAGGTTTGAGCCTCAAATCAACAAATACATCTGAGATTTTTAAACTGATGTCATGGCATCTCACAGAACATGCGTTTACACTTGAGCAGCTCAGCCCCAAGTCCCTTCTGCCTCTGACAGTTGTATCATTATTCATTCCAGTACAAGACACTCCAACTCTTCAAAGGCTTCTGGAAGGCTATGAGCACGCCTTTCCTAGAGCTTTACAGAGCATAAAATAGTTGTGGATTCAGTCTGTCTGTAATGTAGCATGTTTGTGTGGGATGTAGCTCTGTCCTCCTCATTTGGCAGGTGAGGAGGCTGACACATCTTATGCTAACACCAACATTTGCAAATATTTTCCTAAAGCTAAGCACTAAGTTCTTATTTTGACATTTAAAGAAAAAAAAAATAGCCTGTTTCAGTTCTCATCTCATGAAGTTAATGGCAGCTACAGATATTAGGCACATATATAAAATGTGAGCTGTTGATCTCACTTCTAAAGGATTTAGGTACTCTTCCGAAAAAATGTTTCAAACTATTGCTCCAAGGCAAGGATCCCTGCTACAGCACGTATGGAGACTGTTGGCACTAAGCAGAAAGAGAAGAGATTCTCCTCTTTCCACACTATGATTATTTATCGATACTCATCTTTAAACACTAACACCTACAGTAAAGTCCCTTGGTATGACCTAGCTCCAGATCTACCATTCTGGAATAGGGTATGCCCAAAGTACGACTGATTATTCACGTGTAGTTCAGATTTCCTTTTTTGACATTCCTTAGGTCAAAGCCTTCAATTATGTCACCATGTAGCCATCTGCGCTTTCCAGGGGCTCTACCTCTCTTTCAGTGCAGGGAATGTGCTCAGAGAGTGAACAGCTTCCCAATGCTTCGTTGGTTCCCATCGATGAGCAGGTGAGCAAGCTTTCCTTATTCAAATTCTTTCAAATTAATAAAACTAATTTTATGTTATAACTCTCCTGTAAGACATGGGGACACTTAGTCACACAAAAATGTACATAAAACTGAGACAGAGAGTGAAAGGTCACACCATTAACTGTGGGATAAGATCACAGCTTTGCAACTTTGGTACCACATATGACTGCCCAGAGCTGGAAACAAAGCCTAATGTTTTTAACTTGATGAAAGAGAGTTGTCAAATGTCATTCAATCCCCCTCTTCATTTACTACATGATTTTCATTTACCACATAATTTTCATTTACCACAAAATTTTCATTTACCACTTAAACCTGATTCATTCCTAAAACAAGTTCATCCTGTTATTGAATAGAAAAACAGCCCATAGGAAAATGGTGTTCGCTCACATCTTTAAAAGCTGTCTTCACTTGTCTATGCAAAAAGAACAAAACAAGGTTATGCTTTTTAAGCATGCTATTATTGTTCATATGGGGATAATTTACCGTCTGTTTCAAGCGGTATCTTGCACTCAGAGGCAGAGCAGCACCAGCCTCGTGGCTGCTGTTCATGTTTGGGCTGAGTGGATTCAGTGCTCAGTCCTTGTAGTACCTGAGTGGCGGCAAGGGATCCTCACCTGCACCACAGCCCAGGATGGTGGGGTGTTTTTTCCACGGAGTTTACAACGTGTGTTGGGATCTCTGGCTCACTCTGGGAGAAGTGATCTCTGTGTCAGATGTGACTGCTTCCCCACTGATCTCCTAGAACTTCCCTGCCTTGGAGAGAGAGTCCCAGTCTCCATGCCCTGTACCTCATACCCCCTTGGCAGACACATCACAGGCCTAATCCCCACTGTTAATCCAGACTGGATTTCAGAGTTTGTTAAGGAAAATGTTGGATGTATTTTTTTTTAAGTGACAAGAGGAAGTCTTTTATTTTAACTTTTAAAATTTGAGATTGATTGAACTGTTGGAAAATCACAGCCCAAATAATGTAACAATGTTTCAAGCAGCTTCAAGCAAAATCTTACAGCAGGAGATGCTCTAAAGCTTTAAGGCAATGCCAAGTAGCCTTCCTCAGCAGCACATGTTGGGGTAGACTGTCAGCCAAATTCAGAAGTAAAGGAAAGCACCTTTGCTGCTCTAATTCCTGTTCAGTGGCATATTTTTTACAGTCCCAAACTACTGTCAAGCAGTCTTTCTGTTTGAAAATCTAGATGCATCCATTATCCCCTGACATTTATTGTGACTGTGTGCTATTAAGATGAAAGAAAAGTTATTCATCTGGGAATCACTTGACAATATAAATTGTGCTATTTTGAGCTTTTGTTGCCACTACAATTAATCAAGTGAGAGGCAGTCAGTTTTTTTTTTTTTTTTTTCCTCTTGTGTCATAGTTCATTTTAGAAATCTGTCAACTTCCTTTGCTAGGTAGTGCTAATTTTGATATTCTGTCCCATTATAAAGCCAGTTTTTATCGACTTAGCAAAAAGGATTCTGCAGTAGCTTTTAACAGTGTCACATGCTGAAACTTTATGGGCAAGACAAAAAATGAAGCATGTAAAAAATGTAGAAAAGACTGATAAAACTCCTTTTTTCCCAAAGCTAATGACATGTACAGACACTTGCAGCCAAGCACATCTAGCCTTTTCCACCTAACGGCAATCCCATCCATTTCCCTTTGGTTGAACTACACGTGTGTGCAGTGTGGCCCTGGTATTTCTTGAGACACTTTTGGTGGAAGGGAGCATAAGCTGCTGGGGAATGATGCAAGAAGCCGCAGAGGAACCATCAGGTCTCTGGTGTCTCTGTGTTGAAGAAATAAAAGACAGATTTATGAGAACACCAAAAAGTTCTAATATTTCACCTCATAATCTACATTATTTGTGAGAATAATGTTTACCTAGTGCAGACAGATGGAACATGATATAATAGTCTCTAATGCATCATTTATAAATGATAAATAATTGGTATTGCCAACTTCTTCTTTTCTAACATCTTAAAAAAAGTCAGTGAGCTTTTCCATGACAAGGAAACACCTTCCTCTCTGCAATCTGAAAAGAAAGAAAAATCAAATAGTACTATGGTACAAAAATGGGATAAAAAATATCCCCTGTTCATAAGACAGACAAGCATTTCAGTGAAGAAAAACAGGGAGAGAAAAAACCAGAAAATTCTGTAAACTCTGGTTGCTTAGGCAATTTCCTTATAGCTTTAGCAACATATCAGAAGTAAGGGACAGAAAAGTCAGGATTTTTAATATTTTAATTAAAGTTTTCATCAGCTTAGAAATATTCCATCTCTGTCCCCTTTCACTTACTTAAACTTAAAAAAAAAATGTATACACCAACCAATAGGAAAGTAATAAATAAATAGATAGGTAAATAAATAAAATGGCATTTTATGTAATTTGCAAGCACACAGCAAGTGGTACTGGGCGTAATCAGGAAGAAACAGTATATGTGGTTGTATCTTTTTTCTTGGGTGTCCCTTCCCTTTTATTTTGCGATTCTCTCTGAATTGCAAATTTTATCCTATAGATGGGGAGCCTGGCACTTTTTTGGATGCCATTAATGCAGACCTCATTATTCCTGAATAAATAAGGTTTCTGTTATTGGAAGGTAGAAAAACAGAGTCTTTTGAATCCATTTTGACTGGAGTATCTAACCTACAGGGTCAGTGGGATATACAGGTAAATCACTCATATGCTGCGGAATTCATAAAAAGGTCATTGATCAGACACCGCGGTCTCATGGTATCACTAAGAATGTACTCTTTTGTTATTCCACAGTGGTGCACAGAGACTCCAGACATCCATAGGAAGTCCTTGAGCCCATTCTCTCCATAGGATGCCAACGTGCACATGCAGTTGAATGCCAGACCTCTTTTCACCTGGGGTTATCTACAAAGCATGGTTGGTGATACATAATGAGAGGCTGACAAATCTGGCAGTATCCTCTTAAGAAAAATACTCTGAGGTGAAAAAAAAAATGAAGCATTTTCACAGTTCAAAAAAGAAAAACTTCAAAAAGATTTCAGAAAGTATTATCTTGGCTGTGCTCCAAAGCACTTGAGAGCTGACTGCCAAAGTATTAAGCCTCCAGTAAGACAAAAATATCTGTTCACACACACACACACACATTCAATATGCATCTAAAGATCTATTCAAATAATATTAAATTACTCAAACTGGAACAAGCATGAAGCCTATAGAGAATATGGCAATCCCTCAGTAACTGTTGCCTTGTCCACAGAAACCTTGCCAGAGTGAGATTCTATAAAAATCCAAGCTCCAAGCACATCTCCTGCCTTACTACCACAGCACAGGAGGCATCTCTTCCAAGAAGACTTACAGCTTCTTTCCAGATTTAGGGCACCGTGTACCCTGAACACTTTCTCTCCCACACTAACAGGGAGACTGCAAACACAGGTGATCACATTTTTCAGCTATTAGTTTTTAATAATTCTGGACAGTTGCAGTGAGTTTATTTATTAACTAACATTTATTTGATAAGTTTCCTTCTGCAGGCAACTGTTGCTTTCACCTCTGCCCAGTTTCCAGTACCACTTCACTAGGACACCACTGGAAAATCCTCTTTTCGCAAAAAGGGAATGAGTACTGTAAATATCTGGCAAAGGAACACTGTCTAAAGGTGCAGTTCTAAATTTTAAAGGCACCATCAAGGAGATGGTTCCAATGGTTCTTCTTTTGGTAAGCTAGAAGCTAAATAGCAAGTAAATGTGGGGACTGTAAATTTGGGGACTGAAAATATCAGTCTTTCGCCCCAACATGCAACAAGCCCGGAAGCTTTTCAAATGGCCACGTGGTCATGACCATAAACTTCACACCTCCTTATTATTTATTAAATGTCTCTCTTCTGAACCTAGGAGAGACAACAGGGATTTAATGAAGGCAGGTGGGACCTGGAACAGAAAAAGCAATGTCTTTTCCTCCTGAATAAATATTTCATTAAAAGCTCCATACCAGTCAACCACTGTAAATCAGGATGAGATAGGGAGGAATTCTGTACTAAGTACTTAAGTGTCTTTCACAGAGAGATACATTACCACTTTTTAATATCACAGGACACATCATAACTTAAAAAAATAAAGGATAAGTAAGCAAGAGAATTCGCCATGCCTCCAGGCCAAGTAGAGCAGTGGCTGCTCAATTAAGATGTCTAATTGTGAAGCTTCTTCCATTTATCTAGAATTCCAGTGTGGATAGGCTAGTTTCTCTGGGTAAAACTGCTCAGAACTGTGCATCTTGCTTAATTTGAGGAAAATAAACTTTCAGCACATTTAAAATTGTCCACATGGAGTATTCCTCGGTACTGAGGAGCTACCATAATTCTGCATGAAGAAACTATAGGAGAGTTTTGTCTTAGAGTGGTTTGGCTGCATCTGCCTGTGCCCAATGAAACCTGTAGCTTGAAATCTTTAAGGTTTTTTTATCATCTGTAGGCAAAGGCATGTATTAAGCCCTGTGTCTTCCCACTGTGCCATGTTTTCCTTTCTCCACATTTTCAGTCAGAGTAAAGGCAGCATATGATGTACCTCTCTCACCATCAGCAGCAGCAGTTTGCTATTTATGCCTGTATGATTGCACTGCTAGTGCTGAGGTCAGGGTGGCTCTATGGATTTTGCAGAAGGAAACATTCTGAAAAAACTGTGAGACATAAGAAACTGTAAGATGTTTATAATATTTGTGTAAACATTTGGAAATTGAGATTTATAATGTCACAATTGACAGGGTATTAGCTAAAACATCTGTTGAGAACAAGAAAAATGGCCAGCCTAGACTAAACATGAGGGTATTGAAAAAATGAGGGATGATGTTATTGCTTTTGGAGATTAGCTTAGAACTGCTGAAACACCCAGCTACTGTTCATTGTATTTCCAAATTGCTATGTGAACCTGATGATGAGATATTGAGTCTACAGATTGCATAACAGTAGAAAGAAATACATTTTTCATTCTCTTTTTAGTGTAAAAAGTGAACTTTAAAATTATTGATTTAATTTGGATGAAATAATTCAAAAACTCCTCCAGTAAAAGAAAGTAATTACTGTTATATATTTTAATGCTAGAATAAGTGAAGGCAAGTCTGCTTTAATTATGTGCTGTAATTTGGACCACAGTTCAATCACTCAGTTTTTAATTCTTTCACTCCATTATTTTGGTGTTTAGATTAAAGTAAAAAACAAAACCAAACCCCAACAAACAACCAAAACAACCAAAAAGCCCCCCCCAAAAAACCAAAACAAACAAAAAAAAAAAACCAAAAAAACAAAACAAAACAAAAAGTCAGAAACGAGCTTCTGTTAGATAGACAATGTTCACAGGAGGCAAAGGCAAAGATCTCACTGGGTTGTTTACAAAGCACAATATCATTTGAATCTAAGCTGAGTAAAATCAGCTGTCAAAAACTTTTGTCCTTCTGATGTCAATTCAGCAGAGTGCAAGACTAATATTCAAATGTCACAGTGACATTTGAATGGACATTTTCATTAATGATAACAGTATTCTTTGAAAGGCAATTCCAAACATAGCAAAGAAATAATTTAAAAACCACAGGGTGGTAAATCTTTTTTTTTTTTTTTTTTTTTTTTTTTTTTTTTTTTTTTTTTTTTTTTTTTTAATAGAAAGAAGGCCATTAGCTTTTGCTCACAATCTGCTTTCGTAAGACTACATGGAGGAATCCACAGTGTGAGTTTGTCCATGCTAATGTTCTTGATGATGTTTCTTCCATCCATGTTACCCCAAAGGACAATTTCTTCTGGAGGTTGGAAGCTGGCTTTTCAGAATCACACCAACATTTCAATAAGGATAAAGCCTTTTGCAGGTGAGATGGCGGCTCAGCGTTATAGAGCTCTCCTTGCAGCTGAGCCTTTCTGATGGGAGGTTGAGACAGTGCTGTGGGTTAGATCTTGCTCCTTCCCAAGTGCACAAAGCTTTCTGACACCAGGGAATTTGCTTTCAGGGTAGCTGGTACTGTATGATCTTTCAAATTCACTTCACATTTACCACAACCATCACGTGGAGCAGGTCAGAGGGTTCTGAGTATGGTGGCTGAAACCTGGCTGTTTGCAGAATGCAGCAAATGTGACAAGGACAATTGTTGGGTCCAAGTGTCAGGCAACAGCAGGAAGGCATGAGGCTTCTGCAGCTCCAGCTCAGTGGGTGCTGCTGTATGCAGGAGCCCCAGTGGCTACAGGGATGCTAAAGAGAATAGATCAGATCTAATATCTGGCCCTGAATCATACTGGAACAGCACAGCTCAAACATCTGCAGTTAAAATTCCTTAGTCTCCAACACAGGCTAGTCATACTTGGATTACGTTTAGGGATGGCTCCTGTCCCATGCCAATGTTTGACCAACACCAAGGAACTGCCTGGGGAGCTCCTCACAGGCATGTACCAAAAAACAAGATGGCATCTTCCTTAATTTTACTTTCATAAGAAAAAATACAAACAGATCAGCTCATGGAGTTCCTTAGTCCTTGAGACTGATAAACGTAAGAAATGCAAAAATTTATATGTTAGAGGAACACAGAACTGCATTTGAGTGGTGGTGGAAGCATGATTCTCTTGAATTTTCTGCTTATTTTAGTGCCATGCACAAAACCAAAATTTAATTCTGCTCAGTCACTGGCATTTTTTAGAGGATACATGACAATAGGTATCAGCTGCAGCAAAAACTTCAGTGGATGCTTGCTGGAAGCCACAGCACATAGAAACACCAATCCACAGATTAGCATTTCAGGGTTATTATACTTCAGGCTGTGCAGATGGTGGTTTGCCTAGTGCCTGCTCTTTTTAGGCACTGGCTCTAGTTTCAGACACTATCCACGCCTTATCTCATTTGCACCATTTTAATTCTAAACAATCATCTTTAAATGTCACAACATTTTCAAGATCAGAGGTGACAAAATGACCTGGATAGTGGCAGACATCTGGAGAAGAATACAGACAGAATCTGGAAGTGCTATAGATTATACTTACTCAAGCTCCAAGATTTCCAGTTATCTCTGGTTCAAAACTTTCTTCTTTCCTCAGACAAGGTATATCCTTCCATGCTTCTGAAGCCATTGATGCCAAGAGCAAAGCTATTTCCTTTCTCAATCACATGGAATTGGGTTACTGGGCTCAGCACTGAACAGGTGCTGTGACCTGCACTATATAGGACCAGTCCAGTTGATCAGATACACACTCCTACCCTAAAAGTCTCTAAATATTTTAATTTATGGAGACTATTTTGTTGATTTATATTTATTGACACTACAGGATTTCAAAGTCTGCCAAGATGTTGACGTCCTGGAAATCGTGGCCAGCTTGATTCAAAGCTCCTGGACTCAAGAGACATTGGAGATTAAAGAGGGAGGCAGGTGCAGGAAACAAAGCTTGGCATGAGAGATTATCAATCACACGTGGCAGGGACAGGAGACGACACTGCCAAGAGCATCAACACCCAGCAGCTGTGGATGGGCTATGCACAGGCCAGCCTGCATCAACCTACTGTGGAGGAAAAACAGCTCTCAGAAACTCCTGATTTCCCTTGTGCTTGGGTGAAATGCTCACCACAGTCCTCCTGGGGGTTACTGCAGAAAATTATTCTTTGTCTGTTTTTTCCCTGCCCTTTAACACATCAGGATTATTATCAGCATGATGTAGTTTTCAATCCAAACATGAAACCACAGCCAGCTTCTGTGCCAGGTGTGATGATGTGAATTTAAGAGCATGACTGTGATTGCACTTGGAGGCAGCTACACAACAACATCGTCTACAAGTGGCCAGACTGGAATGTGTTTTGCCCTCCTGGGGAGCACAGCCATCCACACCCTCCCCTGTTCCTGTGAGCATCCCAGCTGGCGAGGCTAGAGGGAAGACTGGAGATTTTTATACCCTTCTGCACAAGTAGCTGGAAATTTTCCTGTAGAAGGAGCACTTCCCAGGGGCATTTTTCATTTCTACAGTGTAACTACTACTACTACGTCTTTCTTTGGTGTTCTACTACTTTCCCAAAAGGTGAAGACCAAAGACAAATGGGTGCTGCAGTGTGTTCAAGGGTTCGTCTTCTGTGAGTGTTAGGAGCTGCTCATAGGAAGCATTGCCAGAGATGTTTCCATGTTGAATGAACTCCACGAGGTATTTGGGTGAAAAACTCATCATACAGGGGCATCACGCTGAAATCCATTGCATAATTCAGGCAACCTCCTTCCTTTTGAGCCATATGATGCACCAGGCTATGTGACTTGGTACAGGACAAGTTCAAGACACAGAAGACCAATAACAATAGGTAGAGAAATCTCTTTACTTCTTAACTCTAGTCACTTAGCAACCGAATATTTGATTTTTTTATACAAAATATCAATGCCCAGAAGAGTCCTTGGCTATGACTCACCTTACGACACCAAGTAATACAAGAAAACTTCATTTAAAGTCCTGTTCTGAATCAGAGGTTCTCCATTCTATTATATTGCCTATACTTACTGCCTGACAATTGGTATTATTGTAATATTATCCTGATTATGAACACAAAAATCACTGTAGGTGCAACTACTTTCTCATGAAAGTTTCAGCAAAACAGAAATATTGATTTCTTAAGAGTTTCAACTAGTTAGTTTCCAACCAAAACTCTTTTCTTGAAAACCTCAGTCATTCCTATCTAAAAATTAATATTATTGAGTTCCAGATGATGTATGTATAAGCCTTAAAATTTGCTGGAAGACCAGAACTGTGAGACAGCCTTGGACCCTAGGCTCAGTATGGCACTGGTGTCACATTTAGCTCCTAGCTCTGAAGTTTACATCCTCTTCACAAATAAGCCTTTTCTTCAAAAATATTTGATTGGAATACATATCCATGTTTTAGACACATACAGGTTTAACTATTTTGACATTTGTTCCAAGAGAAAAAGGCACATAGAAATAATTAGGGGAAAAAATGCCAAACAAACCCAATCCCAAACATTTTATAGAATCTTTTTCAAGAAATTCTTAATTCTGTAAGTGCTAGTACTTTTCTTAACATTCTGATAGTTAAATGGTCTGACTTTCTGATACAAAAGTCTTTTACCTTAATTTCCTTCTACTTAATGTTCTAAGTACTCAGAATACTCAAAATGGGATTTTAAAAATATTTTTTATATTATTATTTTTCTGGAAAACATTTTTCAATTTGTCCAACCTGAAATGGATTGAAAATCCAGTTTAGTACTGTTTGCTCTACTGATAACTGACTTGGTGCAAGAAACATCACCTAGTGTTCAGTTTACCTTCTGTCAAAGGAAAACAACAATCCTTCATAATCCTATTCCTCTCTCTGCATCTTGGGTGGAGAGACTCCCCTTCACTGTGCTCAAGGGATCCCATGGAATGCCCATCCTCCAAGAGTTGTTGGACTTAATATAACAATAAATTTAATATCACTGGCATGGAACAAAAAGTCTTCCTCTTGCCTAACATTTACACGCATGATCAAGTATTTTCAGAGAGGTTTTCAGTATGTTTGAAACCGAGTAAAGCTTTCATTTTGCTCTTGTGAGGCAGCCATTCCAGATAAAAACTACTTTATTTTGACCTTATTTTCAAAATTACATTAAGGTTTTGCCATATTCACTTTCATTAAACTGAATTAAGTCTTCACTTTATTAAACTGTGATTCCCTTAGGTTAGGAGAGAGAAATTACAATGGTATGTAAATATTTGCATATTAAACTGACTTCTTTTTCCTCAGAGCTTTATTATTTAATAATTTTAAGATTCTTTACAGTGATAAGAAAAAGCCAGTCTCTTAGTATCATTCATGTCTACAAGATTTGGCAGTAAGCTTCTTAAAAATAAATTCAAGCTTAAAAATAAATTCAGCAACATTACAAAAACACCAGAATACATTTATACATGGTACTCACCTAAAGATATGTGAGAGCTGCCTAGCCTTGAATACTGTGATCACGCTGTGGCTACAACAGTGGGCTGTGTCCTGCTTCTATATTTTCTGTGGATCTGCTTTGCAAGCTTTGATACATCACTGTAGCTTTTTGAAAACAGATCTATTCATATGTGAAAGGATCGGACTGATAATATCTTGGTTGCAAGTGCTGTATTTGTTGACTGTTCCTGAGATACAGTTCTTCAAGGTGTCCATTGTAATTTCCTGATCATTTTTAGACTGAAATGTATTTTGTGAGTTCTCGGTAAGATATGCACAGTATGCTGCAAAATAAACTCCAAAAATGGAAAGGATGTTGCTGGGTGACCTTAATCACTAAGTGGATCAAAACGCCTGTGTAAAAACTTTTGATGAGGGTTACTTGGTACACAATTTATCTCTTTGGTCATGATCCAAAGCTTATTTAGCTCAGTGCTCAGTGCAAAGACTGACTACATAGGGTTTAGATTATAGACTCCATCTCCATTAAATCCTTTCAGCCGCTCCCCTCTTTCAGACAATCTCAGCTTCATTTATCAGGTACTTGTTTCTTGTCATGCCTTAGCTCCCCTTTCGCTTTGAAGTGCCTGGGGCACATTGTCTCCTTATCCTCTTCATAAAATATTCTTGTGTTTTCTGAGTCTGGGAGATATTTAAAAATAATAATAAAAAAAGGTTCAAATATTTATTCTCACTGTTATTTTATTTGAAGTTTATTCAAAAAGTTTAAGCAATCATAGAGTCAAAACCAAAGGCAATGAATGACCTGATACAGATCTCTGACTCTCATCTTTGTGTGGTGCAGCCCCACTGGAGAAATGCCTTCCTGAGGTTCAGAATTCTTCACTGCACTGACTCCAGCTCCTGCCTCATTCCCACAGGGGCAGCTCCTTTGGCTCCCCAGAGTTCCCCTCCAGATGTGCAGGACAGAGGCAGCTGAGGTGGTCTTGCACACCCCCATCACTTGGGAGTGGTGTGGTAGAGATCTGGTGCTTGCACTACAGAGACTCTACTGCTGTAACTAATTTACATTAAATGTCAGCAGGCTAGGGAGAACTGGGGTAATATTATAAATAAGAATGATCACAATGCTTTGCTTTGAATTGACAAATAGGTGGAAAAAATCTTATCGGAACAGATGGCTTGATGCATACAAAAAATACTTCTTGAATACGTGATTAGACATGACAGTCCTTATTGTTTCACACAGCCAGATTTTGATGGCAGAAGTGATACCAAGATTTTTGAATTGTGAACGAGGCTTTTTCTGCAAAGCTCCTGAGTGGAAAAAGCATATACAAATAGCTTCCCTGCGGGTCTGGTTGCGTCAGCCACACGGATAACATAAGTGGAGCTGACAAAAGTTGCCTTCCTTCTGCATCTGCCGAGGGGGCCTGGTTGCACAGTGTCATCCAGTAAGGTGACACAGCTCTGCAGCACCAGCTGATACTTATCCTGTGCTGCTCATGCTAGACCTACCCCACAAAGAAGCAGCCTTCAGTCTGGACACATCCTCAGGATTCAGATCCATCTTTAACCTTAGTAGTTCACTGTAAAAGTTAAGTCAGCCTGTAAAAACAGCAAACATAGTCTATCAGTCATTCTCAAAATAATTGTGAAGTATTTGTCCTGACTGCTATGAAACTAGACCTCATCCCTTAAGAAGTGAAATGATTTGTTCAAATGCTCTGTTCAAGCACTTCTATCTGAGAGTTGTTTAGCCCAGCAATGGCTGACCTTGCATCAACAGAAGATCCTTTTTCCATTTTAGTCAATGACAAGAATGTCAGGGAGGCACAATAATAAGAAAGATCTCCATTAATCAAACAGAAGTGTTGGTGTTTTCCTTTTCTCAGAAAAACTGCTGTGCTGATAGTCTCAAAATAGTTACAATCAGAAAACAAAGGACAAGGAACGTTTTGTGTCTGACACGTACAATAGGATGTTATAAAAGTGTTTTTGCTAATTATTTGGTTTTTCTACAGTTGATCATTAAAACCAGAATCTTCCTCCTCTCTGGAGATTTTGTGTCTTTTTTCATGTGGGTGGGGATATCTCTTTGTCTAAATTGTCAAAAAGTAGGAAAAAGAATCTGAACTCTATACTCAAAATATCTGAAAATTGTCTAAAAAAGATAAAAGCTGTCATAATACTTTCAGGAGAAAATATGGGAAATATGGGAGAAAACTGGAGTGTGGTTACAGTTACAATTGCTTTTTGCGTGAACATCATTTTGCTCTTGGGGCAAAAAATCACAGAAATGAGAGGTTTATAAAATACTATCTAATTTCCTACATTTCGTAATGCTTGGGTACAAGTTTGCTTTCACCTCTTTCAGAATTTTGAAAAATTATCACTGCCTGACAGTTCTAACACTAAAACTAAAGAGCAATGTTATGTCTCTCCTTACCTGTCTCTTGACTACAGTTCAACAGATGGACATGTGCACATAAACTTTGAACACAAGTAATGAAATGACAATGTGCTATAATAACATGATAATTAGATATGTCATTGGTGCTTCAGTCTTCTCTAAGTTGGGTCATAGCGAGAAGATGTCAGATTACTGGAAAGAAACGTGACATTGTGAATGAAAAGCTGTCATAACCCAGCCTTACAGTGATCTTCAAAAAGGGTGAAAAAAACCCTGTGAGACCTGGGGCCTTGAGCCATAAAAGTAATGATGTATGCCTCTGCAATTAGACATGGTATCCTTATGTTTGGTGAAAAGTGTAGCATAAGCAGTTTTAAATTAAGAACAAGGATTTTCACTCTTTAGATTTAAGGGTGTAATTGATTCATTCAAATAACTACATGTTCTAACAAGTTAAATAGGGAAATGTGATTAGTTTACAGAGAAGAACTGGAATGTAAGAAAAAATTACACTTCTGTATACTTCTTATACCTTATAAGACTCATCTTACTGGGATCATTATTGAATATAAGTAGATCCCTGCAGGCCTCTTTTTAATTGAAGGGTGACAAAGCTGAGAAACATGATGTACAAGCAAAAGCTTGAAGAGTAGAAATGAATGATTACATAGTGAAACTAGATCCACTGGTGTGAAGTTTCTTACCTGCACAGTCTGCTCATTACATTTCACAGCAAATCTACAATTCAAGAAACTCATTGTCAAGCAACTCAATAATACATTAAGCAATATTTGCAACTCGACAAGAGAAGTCATTCCCAGTCATGCTCGTCTTCCTAGCAGAAAGGAGAGTAAAAAAGAAAGGACAGCCACGTCCTGTTCATTATCTGTAGAATGGATTTGTTTCACTGCAAATAGGGAGAGCTGTCATGGAATAACCTAGGAGGATGTCATGCTGTGTGGAAAAGTTTTCAAATGCTTCCATGCCTATCCCATGATCTTTCTTGAAACACATGCTACTTAATTTATTTGGGAACATTTTCTCTTTTCCCTCGTTAGTATTATATCCATAAGCCCAATTCACTCAAGGGAGTGACATTTTTTTCATTTGTCAAATGCAAAACAAATCAAAATAGATTAATAGACAATGTACTTTAGGTTTGAATAGTTTTATAATTCTGCTCAACTTGCCTATGAGCCTTGTTTAGGTTGTGAAGTTCGTAGCATAGGAGAATTGCCTTCCTTGGTGTCTTCTCCATGTGCAAGTAGGCTGCTTTGGATTTACAATGACAGTAATTTCCTTTTGTAATTGCAAATATTTCCACTGCTGTGAGGTGCTTCTCCACTAAGAGCTCTGTGGGTGTCATTAAAGAGGTTTAATTATATGCCACACATATGCTACCATCTCTGGTTTATAGGTTTTCAGTCTTTATACATGGATTGTATGAACTTAAAGCCCAACAATTTAGGTATTTAATTTTGGGACTGTTTAAAATACTGTACCAGTCACCAGAAGCTCCCAGATGATTGTTCTCACAGTTCTTCAGAGTTCTCATGGAGCGAGGATGCAAAATGGAAAAGCCTGGTGTGATACAGTGATAGCTTAGGCAGGCAGAGAAGGTGAATTGTCACCCAAACTTTCAGCAGTCTCTAATGGCACAAGAAGCACCTAATTTCCTGATAACTTGGTGGTGTGTTTTGATCATCATGAACTATTTGGAAGTAAGCATAGCATGAGACAGACAGCAAATGCACGTGCTAGTCAATGGTGAAGTGGGAGAAGGGCCACCAGACTTCACTACATGTGTCTCACAAAGCCTTCTTCTGGTGTTTGCCAATCTCCACTAAAGGCCAGAATTTCTTTGCATGAAACCACGTTACCCAAAATGCTCACAGATCAAAGCACATATGATCTAGTTTTAAATCTCATCTGAAAATTCTATGGGGCATATACCACATCAAGACCAATTAACTGCTTCCAAAAAGATGAAGGTTTGGCTTATTACCTATAAGTCTACATTCTAGACAAGCCCCAGGAAATAAGTTTCTTTTCTGAAATTCCTTTGAAAAATATGCACTCCAAAACATACGGAGGAAGGCATTTTAACAAAAATAGGGACAATCACCACGCATTGATCATACAGCAATTATCATCAGATATCCTGCCTTTATTTTTTAACAAGTTTAACTGAGCTAAATTATATTAACCAACAGGCATATTTTGTCAGAAAATCCAAAGAAATTGCATGATCCCAGGCATGGTCATGAAAATGTAGAGCTTTTCGTTTCTATATTTTTTTAAACCAATTTATGTACTTTTTTGTGTCTGAAATACATTAGCACTCTATTGTCTATTTTAAGAACATGATAGTTGAGAGAAAATAATTTTGATTTACCTATCCAAACATTTTCTACTGCTATTATCCCTGCAAATATCTGAGCAGCCTTCATCTAAAAGAGGCTGAAAGAGAAAAACCTCATTTATATCCATAGGTATTTTTACCTTCTCAGAACTAGAAACACTTCTCTTGCTGAACTTTGTTTTTTCTTTTGTAGGAAATAGAAATTGCTCCTGATTTACCAAGGAAAGATAGTCTATGTGTTTGCAAGGACTGCATGTTCATTCTCCCATCCATCCTTCAAACACCAGGTGTTGAACAAGGTCATTCATTTCAGTCATATATAGGAGGCTTCCAGCCTTAACTAAGTCCTAATAATGTTTAGAGAAATAAGGAACTGGATTTATGCTACGTGCCCAAAGCCCACCACAGGAAAGCAGATG
This sequence comes from Dasyornis broadbenti, assembly GCA_013397935.1. Lineage (NCBI taxonomy): Eukaryota > Metazoa > Chordata > Aves > Passeriformes > Dasyornithidae > Dasyornis > Dasyornis broadbenti. The sequence continues at coordinate 126,854 of VZRN01003361.1, forward strand.
AGTTCATCCCACATTCAGTGGGGCAGCAGTGTGCCTGACCATGAATGGTCACACCAGTTCTGGCCTGACAATTGTCCCCAGTGTAGCTCTGTGCCATCCCCAGCACAAGTGGTGCCTTCCCCAGTGAGTACACTGAAGAAGTCACAAGGAAGAAATGCAGGTTTTGAAATGAAAAGGGGAAAGCATAAGCATGACGAAAAGACACAATTTCATTTGGTTTCATCATTCCATTGAAAAGCTTGTTTAAATGAGGTGTTTGCTTTTGTTGCTTCAGGGGTAGAACAACTGTATATTTGGGCTTTTATCTTCTGGTTGAGCTTTTTAAGATTACCAGTGCTGTGATGGTGAACAAACATGATGAATGCTCAAAACTGCAAAGTCAGTGAGAGCCAAGGCTGCTCAGCACTTCCTGGAGGAAAATAGTTTCAGCCAGGACAATGAGCACTCTGGATTGAGTCCCAAATGTCAGTTCTGCCATCAGTTCCCTGCATGGGCTCCAGAGAGGATTTTGTTCCACTTTCACAGACATCAATTGGAGATAATGATGTTTCATCTCATAGCAGCCATACGACCGTTAAAGTTCATCGTTCATTTGGACACCATTGCACTCTAGTATGCTCTGGAAATGATCATGAGGAAAGAAATAATTCTGCACTCGTTCCATGGTGTAGTGACTAGTTAAGCAATGAGGATAAAAATAGTGAACAGATGTTGGGTTCTCCAAGCATACTCCACTACAATGAATGGAGCTGGGAACAGGGAAATAATATAGTTTTGCTGTTAAGGACTGGCACATGTATGGTTCCAAATTAAAGTTGGATGGACAGTCTCATTTCTGGCATTTCATAATTTTGAATGCTTGGCTTTTAAAGTAGAACATTATTTCCTAACTAAGCAAAAATGCAGTTTCAGTCATCTGTACTGTGCAAAAAATGTCCACTGAAAAATAACCACCAAAGTGACAGCACGTGATCAGAATCCACACTGTCTAGAATGGGCTGCAGTTGTTGGCATATTAAACATAGAGGTTAAGACACCACTGGCTGATATGCTCTCCAACCCAGCAAATGAGGGGTGTGAAAGCAACTCCCATTGCTGGGTGAGGCCAATCTGTGTAGGTAACATACAGACTTTGCTCCCTCAGCAGTCATTTGATAGAGCACTGGAACATGTTAGCTTTGAGGCATGAATCTCAGCTTTCCTACACTAACTCATATGTTTGGCACCATGCGTAGCTTAAGTACTATGTTGGATTGAGACTGTTTTTTGTCAACCTTGTCGTTTTCCAAAGCTACTCAATTTGATCCAGGCCTCACCCCTTCATAGATGTATCTTCATTGTATTTGAGAGATATAAACTAAAATATCATTGAAAATAACTCCTGAAATCCATTATTGGTTTTAAAAAAATTTTCAAATTTGCTGTTAGCTCACACTCCTCAAATCTCAAACATCTTGACTAATTTTCTGAGAGGAAGCAGAATAGTAGGTCATCTGGGGGGAAAAAAGGAGAAGACTTCTTTGAAGTAGTTTACGAGAGGCTGCCAGAAGAAATTTTTTCATTTAGGGAAAAAAGAACAAACAGAAAAAGACTTGATTGGTATCCATACATGTCGTGTGACAAGCTGCTTTTTGAAAAGACTGTTTATGGTTGTTAAAACTTTATACACATCTGAGAACCAATTTTGACAAAAAAGCTCTCTGATCTCTAGCATACACACAATCACATGTAAGACAGAAAGTGTTTGCTAAGTCCAGCAAAAGGAAGTAATGTCAACTGTAGCTTTAGGACATTTAAAATAAATACCTTCCATTCTAAATGGAACTTCTAGATATTCAATCTGTAACTCTCTGTTCTGTAAGTGATCTTCCCTCTGCCAAGAACTGGATTCTTTGGTGTTTTGCATCTATGACAGGAAGAAACTGCAAAAGTTGTTCAGAAGAGATGAGTCCTGAGCTCTATGACCAGCCAGCTTGTTGTTAGGAAGAAAATGTCCTTCATCTGGAAGCTACGTGTCAAGAACTTGGTATGTCTGTCACAGAGACAAATCACTGACTCAGACCTGCAGCAGCTTGGAAAAAGGGTGTCTTTGTGCTTTGTGGTCCACAATATTTTATCCCACTGAATTTGCTGTGTGGACATTTGAGACAAGGTTAACATTTGCAAACCATCTCTGTGACAAAAGCAAATAGACACCCCTAAAATTGTTGATATCAATACCATTAGTTACAGGATTAGATTAAGCAAACAAGGGAATAAACTGCATACTGCATCATTTCTGAAGCAGTCAGGTACTTTTTGTTGCTATAAATTGAATGACAGACTAACAAATAGTGTCTCGTTTGTAAACTTAACAAAGTATCTTAAAACGATATTTAGAGAAGTTAAATTACTTTAATGGAATGTCTTATCAGGAGAAAGTAGGAGAAAATTAAAAGAGGCATCGAATAAATAAAAATAGAAAATCAGCACTTCATTTTAGGCTACCATAATTTTCATGATGACTGGACTGTGAGATGTCTATGCTGAATTAGTTTCTTGTGAATGATATAAAGTGTACAGCCTGAAAATAATATCTCTGACATAAACAGACTGTTTTCACAAAATGAGGTACTTGAAAGTAGAAAGATTTGGTACATAACTCATGTTACCATGGTGAGATGGAAAGCGAGATAAAGATTGTAACTGCATTCCAAGTACTCCAGTTGGAAGAACAATACTGAACCTAAATATGAAACCCAGTGGCAGTTTTATGCACTCTCTTGGCAGTACTTTGAAAACTATCAAATGATAATCTTGGTAGCAGACATTAAACCAGATGCTCCTTTCCTTGCTCATTGCTGCTCATGGAATTAGCAATAATTACATCCTAATTTTCAGCTTGCTTGTTATTCAGCTTGCAAAAAATTTCCAAATATATTGATCTGATATGGGTATGGCTCATTATTTTCTCTAATTAGTTCACCTCTCTCACTAGATATGGAGCTTAACGGATTAAAAAAAGCAAACAAGCAAAAACCAGTGAACCTGGGCCTTTGAAACATTACGTATGGACAAGTGCACAATTATTTACTGACAAAACCACCTGCAGCTACCTTTTAGAAGGGTATATCAAAAGCATTAAACACAGATGTTCAGTTGCTGGGATTTATGCCTAGAGTGAGGTCTCTATTTCCTTTTATGTTCAGACAGTTTAGAGATGTGTAGGCAACGAGGTCTCCACAGAATAGAGGCTGACGGGATAAAGCTGCAGCTTAACTAGATCCAACTGACAGTAGCTTATGACTGTTGCTAACAATGCGGAAAACAGGCATCAGTGGTTTGGATGGTCACCACAAATAAAAGTAAAATTACGGAAAAATTATAAATAACTATAGCAAAAAGAAGCGGTGTGTATGTAGAAAGCAGTACAGTGATTAAAACTGGCACTGTCCCGAGAGTCATGCCATTCTAAAGGACAAGAATGTCTTGGGAGCTGACCAGAGCAAGCATAGATAAGCTATTGTCTTTGTGCCTCAGCTGATCAGCCAGCTGGCAAAAGTGCTCAGACCCCATCCCCTGGCTGCCAGCTCTCTGTGAACTCAGTGGTGCTGCTCCTCAGGAAGGATCTGCCAGAAAAGGCACATACAGCCAGGGGCAGGCTAAGAACTGAAACACTGTGATGGAATACACATTCAAGAAAGCAAATGGCTTCAAGGGTACTCTAATCCTGCTTACAAATCAATAAAGAAGGAAAGAAAGAAAGAAAAGTGCTTTTCTCAGTGAATGATGAATCTAAAGACTGTTTTGTCTGCAAATACAGGTAAAGCTGGCATTAAACCCAGTTTCATTCTCACAGTCATAGTAGTCACACACTGCATTTGTCTTCCAAATATGTTATTTCCATACTTTTCCTCAAAAAATGATGACTGAAAGAAAAAACTATATTGTTAAAAAAAATACATTTTGATTTATTATTTATCAAATCCAATCTGATGCAGATTGAGTCTGACAGGGGTTTTTTTTTGCTTTGGTTTGGTTTTTTGGTTTGCTTGGTTTGGTTTGTGTTTTATTTCTTCTTTTTTTTTTTTTTTTTTTTTTTTATGGTTGAGGGCAGGGCCATACCTATAAAACCATAGTCCAAATACCTACAGAACAGAAGAGCAACGAGAATGATACAGTATTGCAGCAGGAGCTACCAGCTTTCCCAGTAAAGAAGACTGGGAATGTCCATTATTGTTCTTTAGCCCTTGAAACTTAAGCAAATCTTATCCATGCCAGGTATCAGCCAGGTATTTGCCTCAGGCTTTAAAGCTCTAAAAGTTGTCAACAAGATATGTTCAACCATTTCTCAGTAATGATCTGGTGAGGTGGTTGGGGAGCACAGCAAGGAGGGAAATAACTGTCCCAAGTCAATGATGAAAAGCCTTGCTTCGGATGGGAAAGGTTTGAACTCCTGTGCCTGGCAGCAGGATCTTGAAAACTGATATAGGGTAGCATATATCAAACTTCACGTATCCATAAAGAAACCCTTAAAAATGGTCAGGGTGCTTTGGACACCTCAGTTCAAACATTAATTTTAGCAACTCACAGTTAAAACCAGTTGTAAGAAAGACACACAGGAAACTAAATTCCACTATAATCTTCACATAAATTAGACTGAAACTATTATTTACTTTGTTCATAGTATGGCTTCCTCCATTACACAGCCTCATGGTCTGATTAAACCACACAGTAGCACTGAGGTAGACAAAAAATACATAAGTTTGTTTAGTTTAATTTCTTAGAGAAGCTTGCCCTTTTGAATGGGAAGAGAGAAAGAGGAAAGGGCATTTCCATGTCTTCTGTCATCGCTGTGAAACTGTGCAGCAAAGAATGCAGTGGAAAGCACCTACATTTTCAGCTGAAGTTGTAATGAGTGAGTAACTATGATGGGTATTTATGTCTACATGCATATTAGCCGCATTTCCAGGTCTGCTGCAATAGTTATCTTTTCCATTCTGCGTCCCACCACAAAAAATAAGAAGCTGGCTGCATGAAGTTCATGCACAGGAATGAACTCCAGAAAGTCTGGAGGGTTTTGATGAGTCGTGATGACTGAGCTTCCACTCTAGCTTAAGTATGTGAGTAGAATGGTGACTTACTCAACAGTTTACAAAAGGTCACACAATGCTTTCTGTTTCAGTTTTCCTGCTTTGCTCCACATGTAAGATGCAACAAATGCTTCTGCTTTAAAGGGTTGTTACAAATTAAATAAATTTTAACTAATTTAAATTACCAATGTCAATCAACATGGATTTATTTATAATAGTGTCTAGCTGTCACTCGTCACTCTAAGTATCTGTGTAATTTAGTCTCTATGTTTCCAAGTCGTATCTTTAGTCACACTTCCGTAGCTTCAGATATTGTTCAGTGTGGTACAGGAAAAGTACATTTCTTAACCAAGATAAGCTAAGAATGATAAGAATTTTAGTTAAGAGAGACACAAAACATTATGGTGAGTTACTAACATAAACATAATTAGGAATTTCTAGTGCTTTTCAGTACTTCAGTATTAGAACCATTTAAAACACACAAAAAATGCTTTCCTGGGGCAGCCTACTGCAGTCCACCTGTGCCTAGCTGGAAATGCTACAGTTTGCTGCTGTAAATCATCTCACCTTGCCTCACCTTCAGATGCTCAGAGCCTCCATGTTCGGCTGTAGGTGCTATAGTTAGTCATCATCACACAGATCATTACCTTGTCTTCCATGCTGATGAGAGATCAAAATTACCCTGACTTTATGGAAGAGATCAGGTGGAGTCACTGTAGGTAGAAAGTAAGGGCTTTGCATGGAAGAACTTCTGCTCCCTTCCTAGCACATGGTTTGGGAGTACTGAGAGGAATGAGGGCATGGCTACTGAATGTGGGAAAAGGTGTTGGGGGAATAAGGTCCATACACAAGCTAGAGTAAACAGCTAGTAAAGGAAGAAAGAGTTCATCATAATAATTTCCTCAGTACTTCAACAACTATTCCATCCTGTTTACCTGAATCCCAGTCAAGGGCTGTCCTTCCTCCTGGCCTCAGTCTTCAGACTTGCAATGATGCTCTATAGGTATTTACCTATTTTGCCACAAATCTGCCTGCTGACTACACTCTGTGGGCTCATTGCACTGGTTCAATACTAGAGTATTGAACTATTATCTTCTTCAGAGTGCTGATAATGAAGGCAAAGAATTTACCATTCTCCTATGTAAAGGGGAAACAATAAATATTTGCAGTGGAGATACTTCAAAAGGTTTTTCTCTCAGTCTGCTGTCTATGTAGATGTAGATTTACCAAAAGAAGTCAGGGAAGAAATCAGCAGGTCTGTAGCACTTTCATTACCGCTTGCCCCTACTTTATGTGTTGCAGTCACAGCCAGATGATGACAGAGTCTCTCAGTCACTCAGTGCCTGAGCAGTACAGTATCCATTCACCTCCTGATAACCTGAAAAGGCACAAAAGACTTTTCAAAAGAATACAAGTAACTATAAAACTAATATAGGCCAGAGTCTGGGTTACAGGAAGCCTATAACTGAGGAAAAAGTAAGCTTGGTTGCCATGGGAAAATGGTATTCCAAGACCATCACTTACTTGCATAGATTACAGGTGCGTTAGGCTAAGGAAGACTATCCCATCCTATGTACAAGACCATCAGGCCTCAGGAAAGAGGCTTCTGCCTGTGATCATCAGGGATCTCTCTAGGTGTCTGCCAAAGACTGGCAAATGTCACTGTTTGACATGACATCTTCATGGCTGGTTTCTCTTACTCTTCTGGACAGAAGGATCCTTCCACTACTTTACTTTTTACACCATTATTTTACTGGATTTAAATAAAAATTAATATTTATTTTTCTGAATTTTCCAATATATACTTATGGTTCTTTAATAATAGTTTTGTATGCATGCATCTGAGATATATTTTACAACTAACACAGAAACAGTAGGGCTGTCCTATATGCAGCTTGTGAATGTATTACAAGTTCAAGCCTGCATGAGACAGCAATGTGTCATATTGCCTGGCAGGAAGTGGAGCCCCAGGCAGGCTAATGCTAACACACAGTCTCAGCTTTCTGTTCATGGGTGCTCTCATAGAGCTGATGGAGAATATTTTCAGTGGGCAAAAACTAAGCATGTATTTGTAGACTGTAAACTCATTTCTAAGTTTCCGTTAACATTAATTCAGTCCTTTCGTGTATATGTTTTGTTGACCACAGAAGCATTTTTCCAAAAGATCTGCAGCCTTCCATTCTTACCTCGGTCTCTACCGTCTATATGTTACTATCACCTAAAAGCAGTACTTTGGGGCATTTCCCTCAAAACCCACTATTCAATGAATCAGTCACGTGTGCTGCTCCACTGTCTGTGGTCACAGTATTCTTGTACAATGCAGATTTATTTTTGCCCTTGACTTTTGGGAAACACTACGTGGAGCAGAGAAAGTGTTTTGTGCATCCACCACCAGATCAGAGAAGCACATACAAATAGATAACATGGTGTGCAAACCTGCTCAGTCATAGTATGCAAGCAGCTCTGCTTCCTCATATGCTCACAGGGAAATTGCCCATGTGTCGTACTTCTTCCACTTTTTCAGCTACTCACACCACCCCTTCAGCTATGAATTTGACTTCTAATGCAAATGCAGAGTAAGGTAAATGCATCCCTCTGCTCTGGGCAAGAATGTGCCTCCTGCAGTTTTCCTGGTCTAACTGGCTGAACCTGCTGCTGTCCCTTTCTCACCACTGGCTGACAAGTAGGAACACGAAAAATCTTTCATTCACTTCAGAGGAGAAAAAGCTCAGAAGAACTGGAAAGTGAGTATGAAAGAAAGAAATAATGAAAAAAGGTAAAAAATGAAAGTCTTAAACTGAGGTCAGAAGAAAAAGAACATTCAGGAGAAAAGGAAATAAAAATACAGGGGAAAAAAAAACAAAGAAAAGAAGGCAAAAAGGGAAGTTGTTAAAGAATTACAGTTGGTATGGTGAAAATAGAAGGGAGATAAGGCAAAATGGTGGTGTAGAGGAAGCGGAGGAGAGATTAACATGGGAAAGTTTAGAAGAAGCAGTCTTGAAGGAAGAGAGACATTATGGATCAGAAAAAAAGGAAGCTACAGTGTTGTCTAACAAGCTAAAATATTTCACCAGTTCATTGTGTAATGATCATGAGGCTATTAAAATTTATGTAGCATTTCCAGTGGCCAGCCAGTTCCTTAAACCCAGCTGCTGTTGGAAGCCAGTGTTCTGACATGTGGATAAACACAATTTAGCAAGGAACCCAGTGGCTGGGCAGACTAATACCAACAAACAGCAACTGGAGAAAAAAAAAACAAAACAAAAACGTGTATTCAGACCAAACTTCAACCTCCAGACTGAGAGGGTACCAAAAGCCTGTTTTGTAAGATACACATTTCCCTTCCTCATTCCTGAGACCTCCAGCGCACAGAAAGAAAAAAAAAAAAAAACCAACCCCACCAAAACGAAATAGCTTTTATTTCATATTTGAAAGGCAACCAACCAGATAAGCCAGGTAATATGGCCAAAAATAACCATTTCCTGGTCTCCCAGTGCAGGCAACTGAAGGTAAAATATAATGTTATTATCCCAATTACTAAACCATAATGTCAACAGCCTTTGTTCAATAGATTGTTTTTGTTGACATTCAAGTGACAAAGCGAAGTCAGTTAAAAAGTAGAATTACATGTAAAAGACCAAGTGACACAGAAATTTAGCTCACAATATGAAGATTACCTACGCTCCACTAGGTGGGTGTTGATTATGTTTTATTCTATAACCTCATGCATGATTGATTGCACTGCCCCAGAGACAGAGGACTGTAAATGACTGAATTTTTCCAAGCTGTTTCCCACAGATACCAGCCAGTCTGACAAAAATTAATATTAATGAAATTAAGGCAAATTATTAGTTCAGGCAAGATCTACTGCTATATATTTGGCATTATGTAATGTAATTAGTACTGATTAAACTATTAATCATGGCAAATTATCAGTCATATTTTGCCCTTGCTCTTTTATGCTGACTCTTGTGTGAACAGATGATGATGACTTTTATTGACTTCTTTGGTTTTGATGTTGGTTCTAATCACACAAAATCAGTATATGAGAAAAAAAAATAAATTACAGGCTTCTTTTGTACTGTTGATATAAAACTTAGGTATACTGAAGTACCTGTATTCAGTTTACTAATAATAGTACAGTAAATAATAGCTCACTTAGTTGATATGATAACTCTATCCCAACCAAAACCAGAATATCTGTCTTGCCTTGCTTGTACAAAAAA
>VZRN01003361.1:136201-173631 GCA_013397935.1 Dasyornis broadbenti
AAAAAAAAAAAAGAAAATAGTAAGAGGAATGGAGGAAGTAATGGGAGCAATGGATTTCTATGACATGCAAGGAAAGACTGTTCATCTAATGTTATCAGAGGCCTGCAGTCAACATGCAAGCATTCCACACCCTGGTATATAATTCCAGAATGTGCCTAGTAATCAATTAATATAACTCTCCCATAAGGTAGGAAAGTAATGCAATTACTGTCTCACAGGTGGGAAAGGAATGCACAAAGACTACATCCAAGCCTGAGGAATAAGGCTTCTGCATCCATCCTAGACCTCAGCTACACTCTTATGTGAGCATGTGACAATTCATTTCCATCCCACTTTGGTTTTTGCAAGACAAAGGAAAACTCTGGCAAGTTTCTCCCTATGTCGGGAGAAATTTCAGTACAGGCCAGCCAAATTCCCTGTCTGAATGGACCATAGTTGTGACCAAATAGACAGACCTCAGTCTAGATACAGATAGAGAAGTTTACCAGAACCCACAGTGGTAAAAGTACCTGCGCCTTAAATATTGTCTCACATCCATCTTCAACCTCCCAGATAAAGAATGCGTTACTTGTTTGTCTTATCTCTTTACAGGAACCTGTGCTATCCTATGCCACCCTCCAACAAGAAAAAAAGAAAATCTAATTTCTAAGTTATAGTCTTCCCCAGTTTATATTCTGGTATCATTACTGCTGGGAAAGTAAATACTAATTACAACAATTATCATGGAGCTCATATAGCATGACATTAACAAATTTAAACCAAAATCTCCAAACACAATTTTTCTCTAAGAATGCTGGGGGTTTTTTTGCTTTATTTTGCCAAAGAGCTCTTCTTTTCACCTATTCCCATCTACATTGCACACACCATCTTTGTGTGACATGGAAGTATGTGTTCTCCAAAAGCCACCTGAAGAAGTCTGGATCGTTTTATTGAACACACTAATTTCAAGCATAGCAAAGAAATTACTATGTGCAAAAAACTATTATGGTATCAGGAGCAACTGATGATTGTTTAACCGATCACTTACCATATATTTTAACCACTACTTTCTTTCCTGCTGGAGGCATCCCTTCACTTGCCAATCAGATCTTCCCTTGGGTTACCTGCTGCTGTACACATATGCTGTTCAGACCACCACATACCGTTTCCCTTTTGGGGTGGCTATCATTGCTCTCCAGCACAAAATAGTTCTGTTTAGGTATTTACATGATAAACAAACATTACAGCATGGAGACAGTACCACTGAGCCACACAACTTCATCCTCCTGTTGCAGGCACAGACACCTGGGGTTGTGCGTTTCTCTTGGAGAGTCAGCAAAGCCTTTTTTTTCCCAGCATCTATAGTCAGCACACGTGGTACTACATGGTCCGAAGGACTGGAAACTTGTTTCATGTTGGTTTCAAACGATGTGTCTATTTCAGAGAGGCTGTAGCTGACCCATCCCTGGACCTGTTCAAGGCCTCACTGGATGGGTCTTTGAGCAACCTGGTCTAGTGGAAGATGTCCCTGCCCATGTCAGGAGGGTCGGACTGGATGATCTGTAAGGTCCCTTACAAACCAAGTCATTCTGGGATTCTATGATTTTCCGGTATAATTTTTAAAACCAGAGAGCAACAAAATATATTTTATTAGATGAATTTAGGAACAGGAAAGAACCAAGAATAGCTGTAGGTGTTTGATGGGAATCCTGCAGATAAGGAGGTGATTTCTTCCCTGGTCACCCGAGCCTTTTCCGCAGAGCGGCCATCGCCGCGTCACTGCTGCCGCCTCGGCAGGGCCCTGTTTGCCCCGGGCGCGCTCAGCACGGCCCGCACGCCCTGCAGGCCCTGTTTGCCCTGGGCGGGCTCAGCACGGCCCGCACGCAGCCCCAGGCCCTGTTTGGCCCGGGCAGGCTCAGCACAGCCCGCACGCAGCCACAGGCCGCCCTCCAGGGCCTGCGAGGGCGGGGAGGCGGCCGAGGCGGAGTGCCTTGCGCCCACCGGGCTCCAAGCTGGCTCCTGGGAATGAGGAGGAGACTGGGTGCGAGCAGGGGCCACTGGAACCCTCCTATTGCCATGCATCTTAATAAAGTCCTCTGTCCCACGGACCTCTCTGCCACACTCTTTGCCAACACTCTTTGCCGAACAGTGGGGAGAGAACCCGGGTGCTTTCAGAGACTACCGGGAGAAAACTTCGTTGCCACCACTACTAGAAGGGGGCAGATGAGAGCACCGTCAGGGAGGTTATACTTCCCCGGCCTGTGCCCTCTTTAGAAGCTGAGCTCCCGCTACGGTCACCCCGCTCGGCTCGGACGCTCCCAGCCCGGCCCGCCCGAAGCAGCCGCAGGGAAATTCCCTCCCGCCGTGGCTCTTTCCCATTCCCACCCGGTGTCCCGGAGCTGAGGGCGGGACGGGTCCGTCCCCCGGCCCCTCCCGCCGCCCTCCCCCGGGCCGCTATAAGCCCGCGGAGTTTCCGCGTCCTGTGACTGCAGTCAGGTGGTGGCTGGAGTTCCCTGCTCCCTCCCACCCTCCGTGCCGCTCCGTTTTCCCCCGCCCGGCGAGGGCCGGCCCTGCGGGTAGCCGGCTGGGGAAAGTTGGAGGAAAGTTGCTGGCTGGGAAAGTTAAGAAGCGGGAGAGCCGCGGCCCCGGCAGCCCGGCCTCTCCGCCGCACTCCACGGGAGGGAGGGAGGCCCGAGGATGGCCGGCGGGGAAGGAGCGGGCTGCGGCGTGCCCGAGTGCCGGGAGCACCTCTTCAAGGTGCTGGTGATCGGGGAGCTGGGCGTGGGCAAAACCAGCATTATCAAGCGGTACGTGCACCAGCTCTTCTCCCAGCACTACCGGGCCACCATCGGCGTGGATTTCGCGCTCAAAGTCATCAACTGGGACAGCAAGACCCTGGTGCGGCTGCAGCTCTGGGATATCGCAGGTACGGGACGGGGCGGGCTGTTTCCTGCAGGGTGCGTCCCGAGGGCGCTGTGAACCTGGCTGTCAGGGGCCCGGCGCACGGCCTCTGCAGAGAAAAGCGTGTTTCGGCTGTGTGATCTGTCTTCTTGTTTCTTGTCTTATCCCTTTTTCATCAACCTTTCATTCTTGCATTTGAGGCATAAGTAGATGGAGGTCTTGATGTGAAAGTGAAGTTTTTCGCTTTTTATAGGCTTTGCGCTCTCCCGGTAGTGGGCTTTGTGGGGCTCTTGGCTTGGCCCAGGGTTTTGTAGCAGTCCTCAAACAGCTTCTTTGCTCTGTCTGCTGGATCCAGGGCTCCCGGAGCCTTCCTACTCATACTGCTCCTCCTGACCTGCTTATCTGGGTGGTGGTGGCCTTGGTTATGCCTATTGCTGAAATTAGTTCAGGGTTATGGCTCTGTAATGCATTTAATGCACCATGCTTTACAGGTTAAAGGCAACTGAAATAGCTGAAGTTTTCTTCGTAGAAAGAATGCTTAAACTTTGCGTGCTTGGAGTCACCTGGTTAATTTAAAAGTAGCTTGCATCCCTGCTGCATAGAGTGAGGGAATGGAACTTCTGTTATACTTGGTTGTACACTCAAATTGCAAGTTTGTGTATGAGAAAGATACTTTGAGCACATGGAAGCAGAAAGTCCTGCCCACTTGTCCAGTGCATGCATCATTCCTTTCTATATATGATTCAAACCTGTTCTTTAACATCTCTGTTTCCGAGACACCAACAGTATACCTACTATAGTTAACTTTGCTTATGCTGTGGCATTAAATGCTGCAGAACAAACTCTGTTTTGCTGCAGTCTCATAAGAAGTCTGTCCCTTGGCTCTGTAATTACCTTGGTTGGGATTGCATTTCTAGTTTTGTGAGCAACCCAGGTGTAAACCTGCAGTTCTCCTCATCCCTATCTACCACTCTCAGAATATCTCCTTGGATATGAAATAGGAGACTTTATTTCAAATGCAGGCATTTAAACTTATGCTATTGGAAGACCCGGGAAAAAACCTGATAGTTACTGTTTCCATGAATTTTACACTTCCCAGTGGAAGCTTAGAAATGAGGAAGTGTAACATGTGGCTGCTGTAACCCTGTGACAGACCAGCTGGACATCAGCTTCTGGTCCTTTTGCACTAAAACACTTCAAAAATGACTCCTCAAACTAAAAAGCTTGATTACTACCATATGCTGAAATGCACCATAGGTCGTTCTGTTGCTGGCCCATAGGGCAAATGAAAATATTTTCTAATTGCTGTTTTGAAGAACAAGTAAAATGTTGGCAAAGCTTTCTCTTCTGATGTGTTCATTTTGTGAATCAGCTTTAACTTTTTGTGACTTAATTAACAGTATCAGTACAAACTGCTGCAATCCTCTGGGTCTATTTTAGTGAGCCTGGGGTTCCAAAGATTGAAGAGGGGAGTTTATTGGGATCCTGGGGTTTGGCAGGCTGCCATGTTTGTGTTTGACTTTTCAGCCCTTCGTTGCTCAGATTGGGGTAGGCTGTGTGCTTTGCCAAACCAATCTGTTTCAACAGAATAGGCAGAAACTTGGCTATAACTTGTCACAAAGTCTGGACAGAAGCTATTTACGGTTTGGGAAGTTCTAGCAATACACCCATGCATTAATGTCAAGATCCAGAAGACAGTATTTTTCATTCTTGATTATTGCCTTTAGTGTATTTTTGGCACTGCAAGGTGAAGACTGAGTTAAGAGCTCCCAATAAATCCCTGGAGGCTTGTGCTAAATTGGTAGATTGAAGAATTAAATTTTTTCCTGTCACTGAAATATTTTTCCTGTTTTATAAGAGTTTTGTATGAAACCCCTGACTGGTCTTTCCCTAGCAAAAATGAAAAATGAAGATATGTGTGTTCTGCAGTTTGCACTCAAAACTCTTAGTCTAATCTGCTGGGTTAGAGTATTCTGTTTTCCCTGATGAAAAACAAAAAACAAGACCTAGAAGAGAAGTAGTCTTGGTGATTTTTTTTGATTAGGTTGTGCTTAGTGTGACAGCAACAACTTGTACTCCCTTAGCACTTGACATCTGAGTTAATTAGTAAAATAAAGTGTATTTTATTATCCCTAAGGTTTATTTGATGATCTTAGAGCTTCTGAAGTTCTCAACCTGGGAGTGTGTTCTGCAGCTCTTTATGTATACAATCAGGAATATTTCAAAATATCTGAGGATGTTAACAGATTAATATTGAAGTTATTAGTTCAAGAACCAGATTGAAGATGACTTCTATAGTCATAGGCAATATTCTCTAAAGCACTTTATTGAAGTGTAGCACAATGTCTGAGCATGTGATAGTCATTCCCTTTTAACTCATCAGCCCAGCTGTCTTCTGGCTTTCAACAGCTCATGTAGATAATTTTGCCTGCTGGTGTGTGCAGACAAATGGCTTTAGATCTCTTGAAGAGATCTGAATCTTATGGTAAGTAGTATTACATGTGACTTCCCTGCAAGCAATATGGTGCTTGCATTCTGAATTGATTTTGATGCATTTAAAAAGGCTGTTGAATTAAAATCTAACCCTTAAGCATAGAAAGGGATGTTATTTTCAGTAGATCAAAGCTTGTACATAATAGTTCATCATAAGAAGCTTTCCTTAAAGAGCTGAATGCTTCAATCTAAGGTTTTGTACCTAAGTCAATGATAAGAACTGGCCATGTAGTTCATGCATCAGCTAAAGATCATAATGTAGATACTGTACTGGCTTCTGATGTGATTGTAGGCAAAATGATGAATGTTGTGGTGTGTATTGCAATACAGTAGGTTACTGGATGGCTTCAAATTCTTGTACTTGCTGAGTTTGTTTTGGTTTTACTTTTTTCTTTTTTTTTGTGATTAGATAATTCTGTCAAATAGAGCATGACAGTGTTAACTGCCTATGCTTTTTCTTTTTCTGCTGAAAATAGCCCTTTTGTTATAAGGTACAAAGTAATGCAAATTCTTGCAGCAACATCAAAGGGGAGGGGATGTAAAATTATGAAGAGGGGGGAAGGTTACTGTTGTGCCAAGACTTTTGTATTTCAGAGATAGGCATTTTGGTTTTTAGACACAGGTTGTAACTTCTTGCATAAAGACAATGAAAAAGTTTCGAGTAAGACTGGTCAGTCACTGTCAAATTATCTTGGTTACAGCATAAAGAAAGAAACATTCTGAAAGAGGCTGAACATATTATATGCATGTTCATGCAGGAACTTTAACTGCCCTTAGGCATTATTCTTGGGGTTTTTTTTTGATTGGCTTTTGCGTTTTACTTTTTGAGGATTTTTTAATCTTGATGTGTGAAGTAATGAAAAATATCTTTCTGGATAAATTCTGAAAGTGTTAGAACCAGATTAACCACCTTGATCAAAGGGCATAAATGATTGGAAAAATAAATAGGCAGTAGAAATGAGTCATTGTGGTAAAGAGATGCAAAACAAAGAAATCTTAATGACAGGGAAGTGCTTTTGCAGTCTATTTCAATACACGAGAGATTCCCACTTGATAAGCATGCTGTTTTAGTAAGTACTGCACTGACCACGTCATGCTCAGGAGGTGTATGTAACATATTGATGAAGCTGTCAAGTGATATTGAAAGAACGCTTAAAGGATTTCTGTATCATAGAAACTTTTGAGCTGTTCTAGTAAGACCAGCAACTGAGTAGTGTTAGCTGCTGCTTCTTTGATCACATTGACTATCACTGTCACTCATGTCAGCCTCTATGAACATGCAATTGGCTGGAGGGCAGGAGTGGTAAAGATCACAGAGGGCCACTTGAGTTTGACTTCTCGTGAAGAATGTCATGAGTGGCAGCTGGTAGACAAATTTGGTTTTAAAGTTTTGTCTGAGGAATTCTGAATTAACTTTGGTGTAATAGCATCCTTCTTCCAGGATTTTATTAGAATTTCTTTGCAAAAATATTATTAAAACAGTAGTAATGCTTTAACTGGCAGAGCATGTCTATGAAGTTGGCCAAACAGAAGAGGAATCATTGTACTTTGGTATTCTAAATGTGCTCTACAGGCTTTCAAGAGCTGAATAGTAAGACTTGTGTTATGTAAATTTGGTACTAAAATCTTGTGTGTCTCCTTGAGAGGAACTGAACTCTAACTTGTTATAAATATATACAAGTCCCAAGAAGATGGAGAAATCAGGTGAAGTATTTTGGTTAAACGCTAACTTGAGGAAGAGCTGGAATAACCCCTCTTTTCTGTGAAGACAAATGAGTGTTAAAATGTGTGAGTTGGTTAAGAGCAAGTTAACTTTCTAAACTTTTAGGCTTATCTATAGGAAGCTGTAAGAAATAGGAAGGAGTACAGGAAACCATAGATATGGTTGACTTTCAAAGCCATCCAGGCTGTTATAATATGCGAGATAGTTTACTTCCATGTGAAAAGTCTATAGTTTCAAGCACCTCTGTATTCCAGTTAGTCTGCACTTGTGCCACAGGCATGTCATAAGGCTGCCAAATTGCTTCTGTGTACTGGGGCATTAACTTGTTTATTGAATTATGGACTGATTTTAGTTATTTTTTAAAATAAGGTCAAAAGCAAGTGTGAAGTGATGGTAATCCATCCTTGAAAGTCTATAGGGAAACAATCAGAAAATTTCTGCTGTTCCCAGTCCATACCTGGCTCTGTGCCAAAGGCATGTACACTTCAATTGCTTTGCAGAGAAGTGTCTCCTAAGTATGGCGAACTTGGAGGCAGCAGTCTCTAAAAGTAGTCAAGGTATTCTTGTAACAACTTGTCCTTAGCCTCAATGCATATTGAAGGGATTAAAATGGCAACTCTTGCAAAGAAACCATGAAAAAATTGCTTAGCCGTGTGCCTGGTACAAGTGAGCATAAGGTGGAGGCAAGACAATCCAGGTGTAGCCTGCCCCCAGACGGGGGGATTTTTTTCTCACCACGATAAATATTCTTAATGAGTGAGGAATGTACACATAAATAACTGCCTCAGAAATGGATGCAGAACTTGAAGCTCAGAGATTTTTCAGGAACTGGTAGGTTTTCTCAGGTTATTTCCTAGTTTATATGGTGATGGATGTTTCAGGAACAGGTGCCTTCCATGTGGAGATAGGAGTTCTATCGTTTTGCTAACTGCTGAGGCAGGTCAGAAAACTCCCAGTAAGGTAGGAGAATCTTTTATGTGATTATGTCTACAGACTCATGGAGATACGAAAGACTTAATTTCTGGCTTCTTCCTGCTCACACATGTTAAATACAAATCTCATGAGGGAAAATTTACTTAAGGATTGTGCATATTGGAAACATGCAAGACTAGCAGATACACTTTGGGAAGGGGAGGTAGAAGACCTGCTCATATAGAAAGGTTTTGAACACAGATGAAATAGAGGCAAGACACAGAACTGAAGGGGTACTTTGTTTCCTTCTAGAAACCACCCCTCTGTGGGAAATCTTGTGTGGGAGTCCTTTCTTATGACTCTTCTGGCATAGCTGGATTATGGTTATGAGCTTTCAGTTGAGAATGGCTTGCTGTGCTTGGACCTCTATAGTTAAATATCCAAATAAGTGCTGAATGTGTTGAACTTGGGGTTTTGGTGTTTTTCCAGCTTTCAGAACACCTCTGAATACAAAGAGATTCTGGATGTTTTCTTTTCTGGGAGTTCTGTTCAAACACGCTTTTAATGAAATGTTAGCAAGGGAGGTGTGATTGTTGGCCTGATGAAGGAATTTGTCTTATCAGTGGGCTACCAAAGCATTCCTAATGGCAAAAGTTCTTTTGCTTAGTACTATGTTGTGTAGCCACTGGAAGTACCATATATGTTATCTTGGATTAAGTCTATAACCAGTGTACTGTTAAAATTCCATAAGCATATGGGAAATGCAACTGTCTTGGTGTTGTGAGGTAGTAGTATGGTAATTTTGATTATGCAAGGCAGGACTGTTCACTTAAATGGTAGAACTGAGATGTTATTTGAATGTCTTGGAAATAAGCTTAGAATTTCGTTATAGGCATTTTAAGGTGTTCTATGAGAAATGGGGTTAAAGGTGTGATCTTAAAAGACCACCTGATCTTGTACAGCCTTAAAAGAAAGTTCAGTGTATGTATCTTACAGGTAGTCTTAGTTTCTGTCAATGATGGAAATGTACTTAGTGCTTGAGCTTCTATTCACTATGGAATAGATGGTGCTTCAGCTTATTTTCAAACAGATATCATATAGTAGTTGCTCAGAAATTTTGTGCTTCCTACAAGATCACAACAAAAACACTTTCCTAGTACTCTGATACAGAGAAGGAAGGGTGGCTGGATATGTATACATCAAACGGGCAGGGGTAAACCTACCTTTAAGGTAAACAATACCTAAATTCTTAAGTGCAATACAGTAGACAGGAGGGAAAATAATATATAGCCCTCAACAGAACTAATTTTTGGGTTAGTTTATAAAACAAACCAGAAAGCTTTGCAGAAATAATAACCTTACATGGATCACTCACTTTTCTGAAGGCAAGAGTTAACTAAATTCCTGCCCTTCATGTAAAACTGACTCATGTAGTCAAAAATTAAGCTGGTTTGACAAGTCAAGCACATTGCCCTTCAGAGACAAATTGGCACAGACAATATCGAATATACACTTTTCTCTTAATGTATGGCGTTTACATGAATGTAAATCAAGCTTTATCAACTCTCCTTGCATCTTCAGAAGTTGCACCTTCAGAGTCTTAAGTCTAAGGTGCTTATCCTTATTTACATCTCTGCTTGGCCTCTTACCAGTCTGGTTTTTTTCTACATACACATTAAGACCGGGTGTTACCAAAGCACAAATCCACAAGTACAATTTGAGTTGGCAAGTACTCTAAAGGGGTGATCCTCAACTTATGACATAAAGGAAAGAAAATAATCTTAGCTGCCTGCTTCCAGAAAAGGTACTAGCATGCTGTAAAAAATAAGATTCTTCTTCCCCTCAGTAGTGAGTCAGACTACTGGGTTCAGTCTTACCGCTGTCAGAGGTACCTTCCATGAATTTCAGTGGTAACCGTTGCTTTGTTTTTGAAGTCTGCTGTAAATGATTCCCACCAAATACTTGCTTCAAAGGTTCAGAAATGCGATATGCTGTGTTAGAAAGAAGTGATTTGCAGGAAGGGAATGTCTATTTATGTTTTTGCATAAAAGTATAGGAAAACCTCTTGTAAAATTCCTGCAGGTGTCAAAGCTAGCAGTAAGCAGGGACTACAAAGCACAGCATGCTTCTCAAGGTACCTGTGGTACAATGTTCAATATTCAAAGATCTCTTCTGGCCATGGAGACACAAGAAGAGAGTAAATGGGGTGAGATTATGCTTTGAAAAATGATGGGATTTCAGGGCTTTATAAAGCTTGCTTAGAAATAAATGTCTTATGGTCTAGCGAATGCTAGCAAACTTTGAGTAGCAGGCTTCTACATTAGCAGATAATGAAAACAAGTATTCCTTATTGTATGAATTTTAGCACCTTTTCAAATAATTGATTGAAAAGTAACCCCTGAATGTCACTGCAAACAGCTTATGGGAACTTGTTCTTTAATTGCTCCCAGGCTAGAGTGCTAGGTAGAGCAAAGTGGCAGCTATTTGACACAAAATTCCAATCGCACACAATGTGCCATGACACATTGACCATTTTAGAGATTAACATTTTTTCAGTCTCGTGATAAAGTTGTTCTGGAGACAAACTGACTTTAGAATTGTTCTCCTGTGTGCTGCGAAAAGCTGTAGTGCCATGCAGCATCACTGTTAAGTACACAGTGCAGCTCTGGCTGCACGGCAGCATGCCAAAGGATATGGATCAGAGGGTGTCAGGCATGAAATACCTTAACTCTGACAGATTACTTGTTTGGGTAAGTCTTGTTAAAGCAAGGTAGGAAGTACTAATTCATGCTGTTGCTGGCACTAATTGGAATATGTCAACCTTTTTTTGAATACTAATGCGGGAGTGTTGTTCTATACGTGCTGCATTTGACAGCTAGTTAAAAATTGTTTAGCTTGGTTGCACTTTGATTTTCTGGGGATTGAAATCTAGTGCTTAAACAGTCTTTCTCTCTCACTTGCTGTTTAGCAAAGATGCAAGCAAAATAGGTGGAACTTTCTTATACAAACATGACTGTTGTAGTGCTGCATAAAATACACATGATGTTAGACAAAACCCATTGAACTCTAAGCACAGGATATTGCCTCTAAACTTCTTAAAGACAGAATAGTAAGCTGTTAATGTCAGTTTGGACAATTAAATCATTAGATTAGCCTAAGATTCCAGGCATCATTGAAAAGTTTCAGTCTTGCTGTAAAATTCCCAGTGAGAGCAATGTAATTGTTTGAGGGAAAACTTTGTCTTTGTGAGAGAGAATGGCATGTTTTTTCTATTGGGTTGATAGATGTGATCACAGTTCCTGGTGGAAATCAGGTGTCTAACTTCTGAGCACTTGCCATGTCAGTGCTCTTGCTGTTTCACTGTTGTGACCAGGACTGTCCTGTGTCAAACTGTAATGGTAGCAAACAGTGAATGGAAAGGCTAATAATTGCTTTTGAAATTTCATGTAGCTAACAAATTGTTAGGTTAGAAACTGGCTGTGTTGTACAATGGAACTTTAAAGGAAACTGCTTCCTGCCATTTCAGAATGAAATAGTGACTTGTATGAACATCTGGAAACACTGTGATATGATCTAAACAAACAAAATACTGCTGCACTTGAACTGATTCTTCAGTAACTTTTCAGTGCCTACAGAGTCTCTCATACATTCTGTGTATATATAGTACATAGTCAATGTCATGCCTTTGATATTACATTATTCAACAGAACTGCTTCCATTGCACCCTGCGACTTTCTAATATAGACAGAACCAGAGGATCAAAAGTTGTCTCTTGCAATAAAGTGTGAGTCAGTTGAACAGGGTTTAACTGGCTTTTGCCCTGAAGACTGTTCTGAAGCATTTGGGAAAGGGTCAGTGTTGGGAAGAGGTCCATCCACTGGTCAGTTAACTTACCCACACCACCCTTAGTAAGAAAGAACAATAGCAGTTGTAATTGTCTGAGGCTGCTTTTGTCTGTTAGAAACGGTAAGCACTGCAGTTAGTGAAGCTATTTCTAGTACTTGTCTCATACAGGAAGATGTAATATTCTAGTAATTCTTGCTTTTTAGCTTCTGTATTTGTCACCAGAACCACAAATACCACTTTTTCACAGTGGTGGAAAGTAAAAGTCAAGCTAGATGTACCTTAACACTTACGAGTTTCTAACATCTGCTAGAGCTACTAATGTCATAGAATCATAGAATTGCTTGGGCTAGAGGCAACCTTAAAGACCATCCAGTTCCAACCCTGCTGCCATAGAACTAGACCAGGTTGCTCAGAGCCCCATCCAGCCTGGCCTTTGAACATTTCCAGGGATGGGACATCCACAGCTTCTCCGACCAACCTGTTCTGGTGCCTTACCACCTTCACAGTAAAGAATTTCTTCCTAATATCTTATCTAAACCTTCTCTCAGTTTAAAAACATTTCCCCTTGTCCGGTCAGTACATGCTCTTGTAAATAGTCCCTCTCCATCTTTCTTGTAGGGCTCCCTTTAGGTACCTTCAGGCCACTCTGAAGCCGCCTCTTCTTCAGGCTGAACAATCACAACTCTCTCAGCCTGTCTTCACAGGAGAGGTGCTCCAGCCCTCTGATTGTCTTCATGGCCCTCCTCTGGACTTGCTCCAACAGGTCCATGTCCTTCTTGTGTTGGGGGTCCCAGAGCTGGGTGCAGCACTTCAGGTGGAGTCTCACAAGAGTGAACAGATGGGCAGGAACCGCTCCCAGGCCCTGCTGCCCACACTGCTTTGCATGCAGGCCGAGACACAATTGGCTTTCTGGGGTGCAAGTGCACGTTCCTGGGTCATGTCCAGCCTCTCACCCACCAGCATCTCCAGTTCTTCTCAGCAGGGTTGCTATCAAGCTGTTCATCTCCCAGCCTGTGTTGGTACTCCAACCCATGTGCAGCTCCTTGCACTTGGTCTTGTTAAACCTCATGAGATTCCCATGGGCCCACTTCTCAAGTTTGTCCAGGTCCCTCTGGATGGCATCCCATCCTTCAGCTATGTCAGCTGCACCACTCGGCTTGGTGTCATCTGCAGGTTTGTTTGTCATTAAATAAATGTATAGTTCAAGACCTCTGTGGTTTTAACATGTAGCAACTTTACACTTAGAGCTTAACTGGAGAAGAATGAGGTGTGTGGAGCCATCTAGTATCAAGTCTTGGAGTCTGTCTACTCTCAATCTATGGCTGCTATCCGTGGGAAAAAGCAGGTAGACACACTTCAACGTGAGCTGTAATATTGATAATGGTTTGGTTAACCTACTTCTTGCAAAATAACAGATCCAATCTAATTAGGTAAGACAGTTCTGGGACAAGATGTGCTGATTTGAGGAGATGGGGGATAGCTGTCAGCAGTGGAAACTTGCCAGCAACATGTTTATGTATCTCTCTAAAAAGGAACCTCAGTCAACTCACTCCTGACCCTGGTAATGTTAAAATGTACATTAGATGTCTGGAGAACTGGGAGATTCATCCTCAGGGCAGTCTGGATATTTGCTGTATTGTGCTAAATTTCCAGCTGGCATCCACAGTGTGGTCTGTTCCTGCCTGTGGCTCTTGAAGGGCCTAGGTGAGTTTTGAAAATGACAGTAGTTCTAACTCAATTAGAGGATTGAACTATGTGCCCAGCCATTTTGGATGGTGCTTTGCCTTAAATCTATCACACCGTATGGCATTAACTGTACTGAGAGTTGGAATTGCAAATATGGAATTGTTGCTCAGGTGTTCCTGGAAAAAAAGAGCTTTCACTTATTGTTCAATTGGTCTTTTTTACTATCTATGCTGAATAAAGGCACAAATGTCTCATGGTCCTGGAAATTGATTGAAACAATTTAGTTGTGGCGTTTGGCACTGGGGCTGTGCTTTCACATGGGTCAATAAAGTCAGAGTACTTGATAGCAAGTACCTAAGAGCCGTGGTGTTGGCAGTCAGAGTTACTGCCAACTCCTAAGTTACTCCTCTCCTTGGTGACTATTAGTGGTCATGGTAAGTAGTTGATCTGAGAACCCTTCTCATAATGCAAGGAGATTTTTCAAGTATTTCCAGATTAAAAATGGTTTAATACAATCAGTCACTATAGCTAAGCATTAAGCACTAAGCATTCTGTGACGCCTGTGGTCACTGCAGTGTATAGTAACTGCTGATAGAAAAGAAGAATGAATGAAATGCACTAGTAGGAAGCTGCTTCTGTGCATTTTGAGCTAACTGAATTTGATTCACTAGGTCTGTTGATAATTTTCTCTACTACTGCAGTTATTGCTGGATAGTTTTTTGGCTTGGTTTTATAGATTAAACTTTTCCTGTGTGGCTTATTCCTTCTTTCTGTTTACCTTAAACTGACTGCTCAGCTATTTAAATTCTTGTCTTCAGTGTTCTGAAGGACGAAATTGGTGAGAGATCCTTGACTCTATTCATAAATTGAGGACTCTTTGATATTTATTAGACTTTTGGCAATTCTATTATTTGGTCCAGGGAAAAATTGCAGTTTCATTGCAAGGGTCTTCAAGTTAGCAGCAAACAACTTGGGAGTAAAACTCTTCAGCTAGTTGTACACTGACTTTTTTTTTTGAGGTGACTGCAGTAAAGACTATACACCTATACTTTAAGGTTTTTTGATGTGGAACTGTCAAACTCATATTTTGAGCTCTGGCTACCCATTAAGCTGACTAGCCTGTTAAAGATGACTTGAACTAACATTACTTTAATGGAAGAAAATACTTGTTCATTTTTGCAGCTGTCAGACTTTTATAGCCCTTTGTCATCTATCTCTTTCTTATTAATGAGACAGCTTCTGGAGGATTCCAGAACTGTTATTCTTATCTGAAAGAGAAAAACTTTGAAGACCTTTGTCCAGTTGTCTATCAGCATTGCTGATGAGATATTAAGGTTTTAAATGCAACTAAGACAATTCTGTTTTGAGTTGTGTGGCTTCAGACAAGATAAAGCTTTGATTTTTACAGGACAGGGGGACTCTTGCTATACTGTTGGTATTGACAGGATAAACCAACATTTACCTTCCTAGCAAAAAAGAATAGCTGAAACTTCTTCTAGATGGGTCCTTTTACTCTCTTTGAGTAAGTTGTTCTTAGTTGATATAAACTGCATATTAATTCATGAAAATAGTAGTTAATCTGGGAGAAGGAAGCCTGACAAACTTTTTATTGTGCTTATCCAGCAGTCATCTGTACATTTGAATTGCCTTTTTTAACCCCAATTTCCATCATGTAGGAAGCGTTAGGAGTTGAAATAATGGTAGGAGTGTAGGGTATCTGTTGCTAAATATACACAAGAACTGCCACAATGATCAGTTACACTGCTGTAATAAACAGGATGCTAGTGTTTCTGCCTTACGCTGGGAAAGACTACTGTAGAAACTCTTGAAAATGTACTTTAAGGCAAGGTTACAGTGGTAACTTATCTTTTGCAGTAAAGGGAAAATATAAAGCTTCTAATGTAAAACCTGGCTATAATTTTATTCATGAAGTTTTTAACTTACAGTTCACCCCCATTACAATGTAAACTGGGGAGTGAGAATAGCTCCCAAGTTCTAATGCAGTTTTAAATGCAACTTTATTCCTGTGGTGCTACTGTATGGAACTATATTAGTTCCTGATGCATGTAATTGTGCAAATATTTCACTTAAGGTTGTTGCAATTACTGGAAAATATGGTGACAATATGTGCTGAGTCATTTCGATGTGAAAACTTTGTGGTTAGAGAATGCAGAACTTTGCATTGCCTGAAGTCACTTCCATACCCCTAAATGAAACCTCTGTTTCCTGTGACTGTCCTGTAGCTTAGCTCACCATTTACACCTGAACCTGGTGTCACTGGACCTACCAGAATGATTAATCTTGTGATGTCCTTTCTACACTGCTGTACTAAGCAATTAGTTATCTTCCTGCTCTCTTCTTTCCAAGATTATATACAGTGGAGATTTTAAATCTAGATTAATCTGATCACTTTTAGCCTTTTTGTCCTCTAGGAGTATGATCCACTTTCTATACTGCTCAACCCTATTGTCACACATGGCAAAATGACTACAACAAACATCCTGCTGGACAGAGGAAGGGGCATGACAAAACTCTGGATTGTGCATGGCAGAAGTTGAGACATTTAGTTTTAAGAGCAAAGACAATGATGTTCAGGCTCAGAATTGGAGGAGCAGTGTGTTCTAGTTGGTTTTTTCTGTATGAGGTTTTTGGGTTTTTTTGCAAGTAGAAATGTGCTTGTGAAAGCTCTGCCTGAAAGTCCTGTTAAATTTTCAAAAGGCTGTCTAGAATGTGCTGCATCCCCCTACAAGAAGCTCAGTATGTGCATTGTCAGTAATGACAGGATTGTAAAGAAAGTCCACTCAGTTTAAACTGAATTGTTTTCCTGCCTCATGCCAATATACCTTTTACCAAACAAAACTCTTACCTCTTGGGCAGGCCATGTGTTATTGCTTCTGTCTTTGTATGAAATACAGTATATTCATCTTCATTAGGCCTTCAGACAGGATGAAAGAGCAGTTGTAAGCTGGTATTCAGATCAGGTTTATTGTTAGTTGATGTGAATTCTAGAGGTGAAAATAGCTCTGTATTAACCTTCTGGGTTACTTCAGAAGAGGGCAGCACTCATAGTGGGCTGTATTTGACCTATTAAGACATTAATCTATAAGAATAAAATGATATTGAACTTGCATGTGTTTAAGTGTAAGAGATATCAAATCTTCCAAATAGAAAGCTTAAATCTAGTAAGTAAAGAAAGAAGCTTTCATGTTGATGGGCACATTGGTTTTCTACTTTCACACAAATTAAAATTGTCTTTATGCATTAATTAAATAAATTAATAATTAATTAAATAATTAATTAGAATGTATTTATGCTTTTCCAAATCTAAAACTTGTATTAAAACAAAGTTTTAACTTCTGTCAATAGCTGGAAATAAGAGTCAAATGATTGTTCTGGACAGCCAAAGCCCATGGTTTGTACCGTGGCTGCTATGGAGTACCAGGTAACACATAGATCCATGCAAACTTTCATTCCTACCAGAACTGCTGTGTTCTTACACGATGAGAAGACACTGTACAAGGCTAACCTTGGCAACTGCCTTACTCCAGAGCTCCTGAATCTTCAAGTTAGGAGCACAACCCCATTTACAGTGGCCTTTCTTGGTCAGGCCATGAAGGGATTAATCTAGTCTGAATCAGTTTTGCAGCAGAACTGCAGTTGTTGCTTTTCTGGCACAACCTATCTGGCAGATGCTTGTATGGTGTTAAAGCTTCTCACAGGCTGGGAGACAGTGGGCATGAGAAGTCACCAGTATCAAGGAATCATCTGCCAGGCCACCTTAGTTGCAACCAGTGCAGCTCTCCAGCTCATTGTGTATAAAGGCACTGGTGTAAAGGCCAGGTGGGTGAGGAAGATAGACTATTGTAAAATGATGGGACTTCTCTTAGAAATGGAATGGAAAAACTTATCTGAGTGATGATCAGCGCTTCTGGCCAAGTCAAGGTCCCTTGGTATTTAAGAAAAGCCATTTGGGGATGTTTAGGACTCCTCAAGTTTGGTTCTGAGCTGTGCTTTGTAACTCTTTCTTTGGCTGTACCAATTCACCTTTTGATACACCTTAAGTGTGCTGTTGTGGAAGTTTCAGCCACAGTTATTGCTATAGGAGGCTAGTACGGCCACCTTGTCAGCTGTTTTTGTCTTTAGAGCTTTTTTGAATGGGAGAGCAATAGGCAGGAAGGGATTCAGTCTGTGGTAATGTCCTTCACTGTGCTAAGTGATTGCAGTGATGTTTACCTACAGTACGCACAGCTGTCTGAGAAATGGTAACTGCCTGATAACCTTTTCTCGAATTCTTAAATAACTTAGTTTTCATATGTAGTGATCATGCTGTGCTTGCTCCTTGCTGGTAACAGTCTAGCAACCCTTCCTAAAACTAATCAATACAACTTAAGGCTGTTTTTCCAAACACTTGATGAACACTTATGTAAGAAAATTAAGTAAAGCCTGGAAGCCTCCTATCACTCCAGCAACTGAATAGGGAGGACTAATGGGACTGTTTCCTTTGCTGCTTCAGATTCATGTTCAGTCTCATGTAAATAACAGCATGTGGTGTTCAATTCTGGACCATTTATGAGCTCAGTTGAAGAATTCTTTCTGTAGAAGACTGAGGTTGCTATAGGGAATTTTGTGGGCCTGTCCTATGGTGTGAAGGGGTATCTGCCTGAATTGGACACTGGAATCAGTGCTTTAGCATTGTCCAAGGTGTTCCCATGTGGCAGGAGTGGGTGGTGAAACTGACAGCTAAACAAATGGGGAATCTGAGAAGCTCCTCATAGCTTGTGTGGTGACCTATGCAGTGACTGGCTTAATATAAGTGTGGAACTCTGTTTTAAAAAAAAAAAACAAAACCACAAAAACTCCCCAAACCAAAATCCCAACATTCTAAGGGTAAAGCTTTTTTCAGTGTGAAATTACTGACCTGCAGAAGTAGTAAAAGCCTTCTCAGCTAACTCTTTCCTGATGGTACTTGCTTTGGGGAAACAGTGGTCAATGGTCCAATTTGTAGTAAGGCTATTCTAAAAACCTCTTTTAGGCAAAAGAGTCCAGTCTAGGGAGACAATGTGAGTTATGTGTGTACTGTGTTTAGGAGAATTGTATTAGCAATGTGGCTTTTCCAGAGGCATCACAGAGATGCAGGCTTGGTGCCTGACTTGTTGCCTGACCTTAGAGTCTATGGCATAAATGGTGCTTCAAAACTTGAGTTTTGAGTATGGAGATAAGAGCTTTCTTCTTGGATCCTGCTTGTTCTTACACAAGATAATCAGCCAGGAGAGAAAAAATTAATGTGTAATTTCCATTCTGAAGAATATGTTGGGTAGTGATGCTGTTTTATGCAGCATCATAGTTTAAAGTAAGACAGAAATAAAGTCAGCTTCTTTATAGGTCTCTGGAACTTTACTGTGACTGCTGCTCTTTTCAGGCAATTCAAACAGCTGCTTAGGCTATCTTTTTCTGAAAATATCTAGGGAATGAGCTAATTGTACTGTGATGTACTGACATGAAAATAAGGCAACTGAGCTAGAAAGACACTGCTGAACAGGATCTCTTGTCACTTTCTTTCATCTATTGAGTTTCTGTCTCCTTATGAGAAGATAGTAATACACCCAGTACTGCTTGTATCTGTTTGTCCTTGCTAATCAAAGGTGGACTTGAATGTTTATAAACAGAGGACAACTAGGTTTCTAAATACAGCTCTTTCTTCATGTATTCTAAAATCATAGAGTGCAGGGACTGTTTTTCCCAATGAAGACTTCCAAACAAAGCAGAAAGCTATTTTAGTAGCCCAGACTTCCTAAACAATGTGCTAGGACTTGATACTGCTGTGCACACTCAAATGCAAACACATCATGATGGTCTGACCTTCCAAACAGGAGAATAATTAAACTGGCACATTCTAATTCTACCTTTCAAGTATTCTGGCTACAGTAGTTGTAATTAATAAGAAAAGGCTTTTTTAGTTTGCTCTGCTCATAGGCAATTGATTTATTTTTTTTACTGGATTTTTATAGTGAATAATTGTACTTTACTATTCTTGTTTTAAATCCTGGGATGGCTGTAGAACTTCTATAGTTGAAAAATAATCCAGAGAAAATCTTAGACTTTAAAAATGAAGTCAAAGATAACAGATATAGCCAGAATTGTTAAGCTAGCAACTCCTTTTGAACTTTTTCCTAAGGAAAAATCT
This sequence comes from Dasyornis broadbenti, assembly GCA_013397935.1. Classification (NCBI taxonomy): domain Eukaryota; kingdom Metazoa; phylum Chordata; class Aves; order Passeriformes; family Dasyornithidae; genus Dasyornis; species Dasyornis broadbenti. The sequence continues at coordinate 155,926 of VZRN01003361.1, forward strand.
ATAATGTAGGTGACTTCTTCTGAAGATGCTTTGAAGGCTTTTAGCCTTGAAGCTTGCAAAACCCCTTCTTGCTTACCATTCAGCAAAAGGCTGAATCTGCTTAAATCTTTAGCTGAAATAACTAGATTTAGATATAAGCCTTAATATTCTCTGATGAAATAACGATTTGTGTATAGCTGTGCTGGTAGTGTTTTTAGGCATTACTTCTCAAAGAACTCTACTCAACAGTAAGTTTAAGAAATTCCAAGTGGTAGTTGGGATTGCAAACTACTTTTAGCATCTGATTTCTTATGTGTAATATACATAATAGCTATTACAATTAACTTACGTGAGATAAAGGAGGCAATGTTTTATGAACTAGGTGACTAGACCCAAATGCCAAACTTCTATGAACTAAGCTGGTACAGTAGTCCATGTACAATGAATATAGTTCATGCTTCAATATAAATATACTCTGTCACTGTCCTCTCTTTCAGGCCAGGAGCGCTTTGGAAATATGACCAGAGTATACTATAAAGAGGCAGTTGGTGCTTTTGTGGTCTTTGATGTCACAAGAGGCTCCACTTTTGAGGCTGTTTCAAAATGGAAGCATGATTTGGACAGTAAAGTGCTACTTCCCAATGGCAGCCCCATCCCTGCTGTTCTTCTTGCAAACAAGTGTGACCAGAAGAAAGATGGCAGCCAGAATCCCTCCCAAATGGACCAGTTCTGCAGAGAAGGCGGCTTTGTTGGATGGTTTGAAACATCTGCCAAGGTGAGCATAATAGAAAAACGGTTTTAGTTTTTTGAGTGTTGGCATAAGAAGGGATGAATACAATCATGTAGGAAATAAAGTTACTAAGTATAGGAAGTGACAGTGTTCAGCAGAAGTTTGACGAGATGTACAGGCTAGCTTCACTCCTGAGGAAGATGAGGCATATTTGGTTAAGATTAAAACTTGTCTTAAATTCAGAGAACTTTGAAACTATCTGGAAACCTGGATGATCTGAGTTTGATAAGGTTTTTCATCTTGCAGGCATAAGGATCAGCCTTTCTTTAGATGTTAATACTACTAAATGCTGATCAAGCTATCCAAAAGATACAGGTAATCTTTAGGTGCAGGTTTATAAATTGCATTTACTGTCTTCTGTTTTATGTAGGAAATGGCAAGATTTGAAGTGAACAAGTTATTTGCTTACTCATTACTACCTACCCACAGTGTTGCTAAAGCACTTTTCTATTTTATCAGGCAATGTCAAGACTGAACTGGAGGAAAACAAATTGTTCTGTATAGTGATTTAAGAAAAACAGCTGCTTCATCCATTTAACTTTGAGTAATTTCATGTATTGTACAGTTTTAGTCTACATACTTTTAGTCAATGTACAGATTAAACTGGCAGCAGCTTAGCTGGAAGTGAAATCCAGTATTTCCTTAAAGCTCAACTGATTCTTAAAATGAAGGACAGCTCTAGATGAGGACAATGTGCCTGACAGACCAGATTACTGGTCTGGCTGATAAATCCTTTATAAAGTAAGATAAGCCTCAAGGTCCTGCTTTTCCCTTGGCTTGCCTACTTCCTTTAACTGCTGCTGCTGAAGTGTTACACAATGATGTTTAGACAACTCTTAAAAAGCAAAGGAAGAATATAAGAAACAAAGTAACAAGCTGCTTTTTGATCACTTCAAGAGGAGGATACACAGTGAAAGGAATTAGTTAAGTTACCTACCAATTTGTTTGCCTTTTAAAAAATACTTCTAAACTCACCCATCTGTTACTTAAAAACTCAATTTCTAAGGCTCTTTATACTCAAAAAATACCAAGATTCTACTTTGGTATGAGTCTTCCTTGAAGCTTTACCTGCCTGTAACACTATGTATAAACTGCATTATGGCTTAAAAATAAATGCAAGTAACATTGGAACAAAATCTAATGTGAAATTCTAATGACAAATTGCATTTAGGTGGCATTTAAGACAGGACAATGTAAAACAAGGTTCTCGGTGCAAAGAAAAATCCAGACAATAATAGTTTCAGCTTAGGTATTGACTTGTTCAGGACTCTGAAGAGTTGTAGTTAAAACAGCAAAAGTTTTGGATGGCTTTTTTTATAAGCATACCAAAACAGTTTATGGTGTTAAGTCCTCCCCGCTTGAATATCTTACTAATCTGCTTTTGTCTTTCTGCTGGAACTGGTAATTAGATCTTAAGTCTAGTCATCAGTAATATGCTGGACTGGTGTTTTCTTTGGAACCAAAGATGAGCAATTCCAAACATGGCAGCCCTGTGGTGAGCTAACAGATGGCCCAGTCAGGTCATACCTGTGGCTAGAGAGTCCTTGGACCAACTTGGACCCTCAGAAACTGGAATATCCTGACCAAGTACAACACTATGTATCCTCCATACACATGTTCTTTAGAGCATATGTGAAGGTACTTTACAAAGCATGCACAAGAATATGTAGAGTGGCTAGAGGAGGCACTTGGAAATAGTTGTGATTTTGAGACTTATAGAAAAGATCCTTTTACATAAATAAGTGGATCCCAACTCCATTTGAAACACAAAAAGGCCCCAAAATGTAGGACAATACTACAGATGGTGTAACTGCCTAGGACCTTTCCTGATTAGATATGCAATTTAGCATTTGTGAGTCTTCCAAATGTAGATGACACTTATTCCCCTGACTGCCTACTAGATTAGAATCAATATTTAATTTGTAACATGAGTGACTAATTTTGTCTCAAACATTTCTGCTAACTTTTTTCAGGAAAAAAAAAAGTGTGAGCAATGACTTCATGCATCTAAACTGTTTGTGTCCCACTGATGGGACTTTCTTTTTGGACAGCTTTTTAATAGGAATATGTGACTGTTTCAAAAAATCACTGACTTCTTTGCTTTCAACATTTTTAGGACAACATCAACATAGATGAAGCTGCTCGATTCTTGGTGGAAAACATCCTTGCCAATTACAAAACCTTTCCTAATGAAGAGAATGATGTTGGGAAACCAAAACTGGACCTAGACCCATTGAAAGCAGAGAGTAAATCACAGTGCTGCTAATGCTACTACCGTTCAATAAAATGTGATGAGATGAGCAGCAAGACTTTGCCTTAAATCAAAATGCTGCTATGGTGCTGCGTTGTGACAATCCATATGGGGTGTCTGGTACTATCTGAATTGGTGACTTGTTTGGGTGTTTACATATTCTTGTTTAGCATGAAACTGAGTATCTTGTGAGCTATCATTCCACTTGCTTGAGTGTCTTCATCTAAGTCTGATTAGTGTCTTCTTACTTGAGAACATAAGGTAGTGTTTACACTCTTAAAAAGGAACAAAGACAACATTCAGTGTCTAGTTTGCTTCTAGGACATATGCTACATTCCAAATAGGACTCACTCTTGGCTGAATAGACTCTTGCACCTTTAAAGTAAACTTTTCCTTTGTCACAAATAATGTCCCACTTGAGCCTTCTCACCAGCACAATTGTCCTTATTTATTATCCCCTACCATGAGGATCTGTCTCATTGCTAGTTCTCCTGGACCAAGACATCCCAGACATCTTGAAGGAGCCAATGACAGATGGGAGGTATCTTTCCTAGTGTGATCACTAAGACTGAGTGGAGTAGATGGCTTTTACCACTGAGTAAACCAAGATGATTAAATTATTGTGTTAAACAAGGGAAAGACATGGTTATAGAGATACTAATAAAAATGCATCTCCAGCTATTTGAGGCTGAATATTTTCAGCTAATACTTTGCATATGAAACACATTAATGAATACAGTTGTACTGCTGGCACATAGTTATGGTAACCTCACCCTGTGCACATCCAGATATAAACATCCAATAATTTTTTCATGCACTAACATTGAAAACTTTACTGAGAGTGCAAAAAGTAAGTATCTTACTGTCCTGTGATGATGAACTTGCTTCTTTTTTCTTCTGTCTAGAGATAGTTCTGAATACCATGAGCAAGGAGAGAGGTCTTGAGGGAAATAGCTTAATTGGTTCCTGCTAGTCTGTCAACCCTTCTGCCCCAACCTCTATCTTTGTCAGTTTTAGAACAGTGCTGTACTCTTTTGACTACTTTGAACTGATGAACTGGCCCACCAGTTTGTAGCTGTCTACTGAGATGCTTATGTTTCTTTGTTATAACTCTCATGTATTTTTGGCAGCAAATGAATTTCAAAAGCATTAGAGAGGTTTCATGGTTCCTGAATACATCCTGGAACTGTGGCTCTGCTTGCCCCAAAGGCTTGGAAAGTCATCTTTATTTTAAGGGTTTCTTCTCTCCTGGTACCTCATTGCTACTGACTTCAGAAGTCCTACCTTGCTGGGTTTGATGGTGGTGATGTTTAAGTAAACATCAGAATTAGGTATATGCAGGATTTGATATACTTTAATCTGTATTGAGATTTCTTAGGCTGTCTATTTTCTAAAGAGTAACATACTTTTTAAGAGTTAAATAAATATATTTGGGCATCTTATGTGTGTTGTTGGTGTATGCTTTTGAGAACATGAATCCTCGTATATGTTCCACCCTATACTCAAATGTTTCCATTGACATTTTAAAACAACTTTATCTTCTAGTCTCTGCTGTTAAAGGCTTATTTAAAATTACCACAGTAATGCTTGGCATAATCTAAAACTGGGTTTATTTACTTAGGATCCTAGGATAAGTCAGACGAAATGGATCTTAGTATGTCTTCTAAGCCAGTGTCTTTCTCTAAGAAGGTTATAGCACAGTGCTTAGGTGTTCATGTGGTCTGGTCTTAACCTCCAGCAGTGGAGACTGTATGGCCCTGGGAAAGTTGTTTCAATGCCTGTCTGTCCTCAAGAGTTTAAACTACCGTAATCTTCCTATTCAGTCACTTGAACAACTCTATTTAGACTGTAAGTTCGCTTTTGATCAGATGTTTAATCCCCAGTGTACTATCTTTTTTTAAACTTTAATTAAAGCTGCACAAATGTAAATGCCTACTTTACCTCCACAGGCAGTTTTCCCAGCTATCATGGGGGTTTTTTTGTTTGTTTTAGTGTTTAGATTCAACAGCAGAGTGGAGACCAAACTCAAGCTTTGCGACTCTACCTGAATGCGTGAATCTCACCTGGGTCCTGTCACTGATAATGTAACCATATGCAGGTTATTTTCACAAATGTCTAAATTTTTACTTGAAGAGTTACTGCTGCTATTTTTAAGCCCTTTCCTTGTTCTGTACATAGCTTCTTCTAAACCTCTGCATGAATGTAGAATGGCCATGACTCTCAAACTGGTGGAATGTACTGGTTTTTGATACAGGTTATCACTACTGAGGCAAGTAATATAAAAACAATATTTTCTACCTGCATGATGGAGTCTTTTTTTTTCTTCAAATCTTCTTTCACTTGTCTGAGGAAAAGAATTTGAGCTTTAATAGAAGGCTAGTCTTCCTTTGTGCTACAAACTGCGTTCTTACTTACCCCTCTGTGAAGAAGGGAGCATTGTGTTGTTTGAGACTGAGCAGCTGGATCAGGAAATCTGATCCTGTCAGAATAACAAAACTATAAGAAAAGACTGGCCTGAGGAAGAAAATGGTAGCATCTCACTGGTAGAGGGAAATGGCACTGCAGTTCATGGAGAAGTGTTTAGGTCAGTTAAAACAGTCATAAAGGCTTATCTTAATTAACGCAAAAACTTTGATTTGGAAAAATATGTGGAAGACAGACACAATTAACTTGAGGCAAATATGTTCTAAAAAGTGTCAGTTTGTTTTACCTGTATAGAGTATACAGTAAGGTGAGAATTCACTTCAATCAGATAAACAGAGCCCCTGTGCTATTTTATTTCATTCTCTTGCAATCTCATATATGTCAATCTTAAATGTTCAAGTACATGACTTCCTAGTCCCTATATTTAAAGAACAGTTTTGAGATTAAAAATTTAAGCAAAAACCTCAGTAAAATATATTTCTTGGTATGTTTCCATCTACTGATTTTGTGCAGGCTAGAGATGGTGTATATTCTTCTTGTTCTACAATATATTCATATATTGTAGTTGGGCAATGTATCTGTGCAGCAAATGAAAAGTCAGTGTCTGCTCATTTAAAGAGCTTAATGATGCTTTACAGTTGCTGAGAAAACTAGAAAGGAGTGAGAGCAAAGAGTGTTTTTTTTTTTTTAGTATAGGGTTTTCTGGTATACCTTAAGTGCAGTAATAGAAAAATATGAGCTATCCCAAGCTCTAGAGTTTTGTTTAAATTTTGTGCTTGTTGAGTTGTAATAGCATTCCGCGTCCTTAGATTGAACAAATCTTTGTTTCTCTATAATAATTAATCTTTGGGGAATAGTTTAAGTCATTTCTGGAGACCCAGTACTTGAGTAACCACTTGCTACATGGTGATATGAGGAAATATTAGAAAAGTATGTGCAGTAAAACTATGGTATTAAATGGTGAATGTTTTGCTCTTATAAACTATTGCTTCCTTATCTTTCTTAGTCTTAACATCTGGCTACTGACCTCAATTCCAAAACTGAGAACTGGCTACCTCTTTCTCCCTGTCCAGAACATCTTATTTGCTCCAGAAGCACAGTTCTTTAAGTGTGTTCATGCCTTCATCTTTCATATAATGAATTTCTAAAGAATTTAAGAAGTGAGGGTAGCAGTATGCCAGGAGTTAAAAATATATTAACAGAATGCTAAGGAGATGATAATGATTCTGAATTGAAATACATCATTCACTTTGCAGTAGGCAAAAGGTCGCTTCAGAGTTTTTCATCCTGTAGCAAAACTACTATTGAATATAATATGCAGTAAAAATTATTTGAAAGAAACTGCACCTATATTGTACATGGTTATTATGAAACTCAGTTTGTGAGCTCTTTTTCTGCTTTCAGTTTGTGTGTAAACAGGAAAAGTACTAAGTGTATTTTTAAATACATTATTCTGGCCTCTTTTATTACTACCTAATACAGCATTCACTCAGTGAAAACTTGTCACTTAAATATCCTATATGGCTTTCACACTCATATGAATAAATTCTAATAGATGGTTATTTTATCATTTCAGTTTGTGTACATACAAAATGCTTCCTGCTCCAAGAACATAAAACCCTTCCTTTCTTAGCTTGCTTGGTAAGTGTACAAGTACAGGACCAGCATCTGTATTGGTTCCTTCATTCTGTTGCAAAGATATGTGAGATCACCACACTTATTCTCTATCACTGGGTTAATTGTCATTTGGCCTGAACTCTAAATGAAACTAAAATACAGTTTCCTGACCTTATTGCCTATGTAACTGGGAGTAAATGGTAGCTCTGTGTTGCTATGTGGTATGTTAATATTATCTGTTAAGACATTTTGCCTGTCTTTCACAAGTTCTAGGATGAAGTGCTCAGCCTTTTGATAAAGCATACAGGCTTTTGGTTTTGCTTTTTTTTTTTCTTTTATTGGGAAATTTTAACCTGTGTATTATCATGACTCTTCTGAAAGCTTAATTTATGCTAACAGTTATGGGTCCGGTTGGAAAGCTCATGGCTAAAAGATTAAAGGTAGTATGGACAGTCTGCTAACTCTTTCTAAACTGCTCTGCACTTTACTGGTATGTATCAAAGTAGTATGTAGAATCCATCCAGAATAAGTGACTTTTGACCTTTTGCATTCAGATGGGTATTTTTTTTAACTTCTGTGTTTCAAAAGTGTCCTGTAGACTGTGGTATAAAAGAAGTATAGTATTTGTTCCACATCATCTATTTCCATTGTTCATAATATGTCCAAGTATCTTTGGTTATAATGAGTGAATTTTAATTGACAGTACTGTTCCAGCACTGATGTAGCAAAAAGTCTACACCATCAAGATACAGTCAGTATTAACTTGAAATTGCGGTGTCTTAAACATGATTTTATGCTCAGTCAGCAGTTATTCAGTACAGTACTACACTGTTTTGTGCACAAAGATTGCTTCTAGCCTCTTTTCCCTGGACAGCATCTGGCTGGTTGCAGTGTTAATGCTTCTGTGGGTATGTGCAGGCTGTTTTTGGGGGTCTGTGGGCTACAGGGCTTGCTTCTGTCAGAAGCTCCTATGAACTTCCCCATGTCTGACAGAGCCAGTACTGAGCTTGTTGGTGACACTAGTAGCACCTCTGAGACAACTACATACTTAAGAAGGGGGAAGAGAAACCAAGAACCACCAACTTCAACTGAAGAGAGGAGTAAGAATATGCGAGAGGAACAGCTCTCTAGGCACCCAGGTCAGTGAAGGAGCAGGGGGAGGTGTTCCAGGTGCTGGAGCTGATATTCCCCTGCAGCCTGTGGTGAAGACCCTAGAGAGGCAGGATGTGTCCTTGCAGCCCATGAGGATCCATGGTGGAGCACATATCCACCTGCAGCCTGTGGATGATGTCCCTGCAGAACAGGTGAGTGCCCAAAGGAGTCAGTGACCCTGTGGGAAGCCCATGCTGGAGCAGGCTCCTGGCAGAACCTGTTGCCCCATGGAAGGGCCTGTGCTGAAGCAGGTTTTCTGACAGGCCTTAGGTGCCTGTGATGAAAACCCATGCTGGAGCTGTCTGCTCTGAAGGACTGCATCCCATGGAAGGAGCCCACACTGGAGAAGTTCATGAAGCCCATGGGAGCAACTTACGGTGGAGAAGTTTCCTGGAGGATTGTCTCCCATGGGAAGGGCTCCATGCTGGAGTAGGGGAAATGTGAGGAGCCCTCCCTTGAGAAGGAAGGAGCAGCAGAGACACCATGTGATAAACTGAATGGGCAAACCCCCATTTCCCATCCCCCTGCTCCACTGAGTGGAGGGGGTAGAGAAAACTGAGTAAAGTTAAGCTCAAGAAGAAGGGAGAGGTCAGGAAAGGTGTTTTTAAGATTTAGTTTGTATTTCTCATTATCCTACTCTAATTTGATTGGCAGTAAACTAAGCTAATTTACCCCAGTTGAGTCTATTCACCCATGACAGTAACCAGTGAGGGATCTCTGCCTGTTCTTATCTCAACCCATGAGCCTTTTGTTATATTTCCAGCTGATGCAGTGAGTCATAGAGTGGCCTTGGTTGGCACCTGGTGTCCAGCCAGGGTCAACCCACCACACAGGCAAACTACTTCACCTGAAACTTAAAGAATTGCTGTTTTCAATTGCACATTGCCACAAGATACCCAAAATCGCTGCCTTCCAGTATTCAATAGCTGAAGGAGAAAGGGCTTTCAGTTAGATTGTCCACCAGGATGCCATTTCTTTTCATTGGGTTATTGTTTTAAGCACAATTAAGTGAGACTTATAATAGCTCTAATGATATGGTGGCACTTGGCATATGGATGATGGCATAAGTGTCACAATTTATGTAATTTCTATGAGTTTCAGAAGTTAGAGAATGTAAACTGTTGTAGGGGTATTTTGTTTAGAGAAGATGATATATTTTTTTATTTGGTAGACTTGACAAACAAGTTTAAGACATCTTGCATCGGTTTATGGTCTTGTTTCTAACTTTTCGCAAAGAATGTTAATCACATTTATATTAAAATGTATTTATCCAGCAATCTTACATTTTGCAGTTTTTAAATAGTACAGGTTTTTGTTTTTAATTTACTTAGACAACTGCAACTGCACTTAAAACACACTAAAGTTAATCACTGTTAAAAAGGATTTGCTATGGTCTGCAGTATGCCTGTACGTAGAACAAAAAGATTTAAATTTTTAAATCTCCTGCAAAAAGGTTGCATTTTTAATTGTAAAAACCAAAATACTAAAGTAAAACAGTGTACTAAGAGATTTAATAGGTTCTGCAGTTCTGTACTTTACACTACATTAAGATTGTGTATTCTCATTTTAAAAACAAATGTCCTTCTGTCCCTCAGGCTACAGTCACAATTTCATTGTATCTTTTAGCCAAATATTTAGAATTTTTTAAAGTGGTAATGCTACTTCCTCTGTCCATATCCCAATTTTATAACAGTTCCAACAGTTTGAGTACCACAGTTGTCTTTAATTCCAGACTTCATATAGGGTTTTCACACTGTATCAAACACAGAAAGCCTTTCATTTTGACATAGAAATATATTCCTGTTATGAATCATCAAACATAAATTTACAAAAGAAAGGCAATGGTTCTGTATGGTTCTCTGAGCTACTTTGATTTTCCTCTGCTCCCTGCTTTTGGGGCTTACACTGTTTTATCCTTGTATTTGAGTGGAGAGATGATCAAAGTTGTGGTGGTCCCCAGCTCACACTTTGACCTCAAATGTGCCATGAGCAATCCCATGGGTCTTGATGGTATTGCTATATTTAAATTGGACTTGGGCAGTTGCTTGATATTTAATGGAATATTTTGGGTCTGTGTTTCTCCAAAGTGAGATTATAGCATGCGAATGTGATAAAAAGGTGCTCTAGCAAATTACTTGGAAAAGAAAGGTAAGTGGAAATAGTAATACAGATGGGGTTCATCAGAGTCCTTTCTGGCACCAAATGAAATTCAAGAGAGGCTGGAATGTTGGAAAAACTGTGTCCCTGACAAGATCAGATGAGCCATGGTACCATAAGATGTTTTTGAAATGGCAGTGGGCAGAAAGTCCTGTGCTTAGGCAAAGACTATTTGCTGTTATGCAGCTGACTGTGATTTTTCATTTTTTTCCCCCTACTTTGTCTTATTCCATCAGTTTACCCAAGAAAACTCTCATAATCCATTTTTCCATATTATTCCCTAGCCTAAGGCTGGCTTAAGAGGTCACAGAACAGAGCTGCCTGTGCATAGTTTCGAGTCCATCTGTCTGAGGATGGTTTTGCACAAATTCAGTTCTCTGGCCTGTGTCACCTCTGTGATTGTCTGTTCCCAACTCTGTGCACAGACTGCTCCTCTCAGAGTTTATCACATACTTCAGTGTTTTTGTTTTCTCAGGCATTACCATTCTCCACTCACAATTGTTCTTTTTTTGATCACCTTTCCTTCTTTTCCTGATCCTTCACTGCCTGCTCTTAATGAAATGCCAATGTGCTGTTGACCTCCTCTGTTTGCAATTTCCCACTGACCTGTACCTTCCTTACATTGCTCCCACCTACTCTTTCACTTAGCAAATAGATAAAAGAGAGTAGTGGAAGTAAGGGCAACGATTTTTTTATCTATTAAATGCATTAACAGATTTTCTTATCGTTTGATAAAAAGACACAGGGAAAAATGTCTCCAAAATACAACATCAAAATCCATTCTATTTGCCTTTCATCTCCTTTGTTGCAACCTCATGCATAAAAATGCAGCATCTCTTCTTATAGAAGCCTCTATCTGATTTTGACCTTAACCCCTTTTTCATGGAAAATGTCACAGAACCACAGAATGGGTAAAGTTGGAAGAGGCCTTGGAAGATCATGTAGTCCTACACCTCTGCTCAGACATTGAGCTCATGGTCACGTCCAGTTTGATAAAATCTCCATAGTCTTGTTGGAAAACTTTTTCCGGTGTTTGACCACATTCACCGTAATTAAAAATAAAATTAAATTTTATTTTAAAGAGGAATTTCTGTATTTAAATTCTCACATTCTTTCTAATCCTGTCACTTGGCACCTCTGAGAAGAGTAAGTGTCTTTAGCTTACTCATCAGCTATTTCTAGATATTCTGGTTTGCCCCCCTACCACACTCCCAGGTATTCTCTTAAGGCAAAAACTTTTACTGTCTTGTTCTGGAGTCCTTGTGCCCTCTGTAAAATCAGAGGAGAATAAAGTCTGAGCTCCAAGACGCCTGAGGGGTTTTGGTAGTGTTCCTGTTCATAGTTACTCTTTTTCTGTTCTCTCCAACTAATATGTGTTGCTACAAAAAAGTGCAAAATATTTCAGACTAGAAGATTGCTTTCCTGCAAGTGACTTGCGTGTGCTATGACTGTTCATGTGATGCTTTCAGAGAAAAGAAGCTGCTGTTTTGAATGGTGTCCTAGAAGTATGATGACCAGAAGGTCATCCATCCATTGCTAACCGGTATGTGCTACCTTAGCATTTGTTTAGTGACATCTCAATGTGTTCCTAACAGATACTGCTCTTGTTTTGTTGTCTTGTGCATTTATTCCACGTTTTCTGTCAGGCTGCCTCTACCATAACAATTTCATCCCTTCAGGGAGTGTCTGTCAGATATACTTCATGCCTTGAGACATTAGGGCAGTGAAACAGCTGATGTGACCTTACAGATTCTTTGCCAGTTAAAAAACTAGCTTGTTTGAAATTCAGATTAATTTTTCTTTCCAAACAATCTGTCCTTGTCAATGCTGTTAGGTTATGGAATTCTAAATTAAGTTCTTGCATAAATAAAAAGGTGTAACTTGATGGATGTAAAACTTGACATCCCTTACTTCACGAAGTACCTAGATACGTGCTTTTTAACGCCATCACTCTTAGCAAACAAACTTTTTGTAGGATTTTATGGTAAGAGGTCAGGTCCAGTCTGAACTTTGTATGTAAACTATCATTTAACAGAGCAAAGAATTAATCACTCTCTACGAAAATAAGCTTTTCTGATTTCTGTCCTTCCTCCTCTACCATCCAAAAATGTTTACAGACACAGGCACTCAAGTTTCAGTTACTTTTATGTTGTCTTTCACATAGGTGTATCATGAAAGTTTTATTTGCTGGGATGCTGCAAACCTCATTGGCCATCTGCAGTGAGATAAAGAAGGAAATTTTCCTACTGTGAAAACTTTCACAAGTACCTCTTACATGTTTATTTATGTTTCATAGACACTTTTCCATAGTAGTTTCTCTGTCCTGTAAGTATAGGAAAGAAAAGGGAATTCAGAGGAATAGCTAGTCTGTAATTTACATCTGTGGTTTTTTTATCTGCATTCTGGGTCCCAACCTGAGTCCTGTAAATTCCAGCCTCAGTCTACAAGTTGGCCTCAGCATCCAGCAAGGTGAGGTGGTGAACAGCCCTGTGCTGGTACTGAAGAGGTGTAGCCAGATGTTTCAACTCACCTCTGTCTCTATTTTTTATCTGTATGCTCTAATCAATATTTGATAGCGTAATTGTATGAAGAGAAGAATAGCTGTTCAGTTTGAAAAGAAAGAAATAAAATTGAAATGTTTACTTGGCTCTCAAGTGAGATGTGTCCCAAAGTACCTTATTTAAAATGGATGCTGTTGGACATAATGCTGAAGGAAATGCCAAGCTGTGGAAGAATTCTCCACTTTGAAATTTATGAGTGTATATCTGGCTGCCTGGTCGATGGCTGCCTGTCATCTTGATATAGATCAAGATCTGACATTTGTCTAAAATAAGCCTCTAGATGTAGCAACATCTACATTTTTTTTCTCCTATTTTTCATCTACTCATGCCCTCTGCAATTTGACAAATAGATTTTCATTGATTTTTATATGAGAAAAGGACTTAGCTTGAATAAGAATAAACAAAGAAGTATATTCTGTTTTATTGAGGATTTTTCATCATTCACTACTGATTGGGAAATAGCAAATATGTTGTTAGAAATAGGTGTTAGCAATAATGCAATCTCTGAAATGTATTTGAAACAGACTGTTTATAAACTAAGTTGAAGTCAACTCTCTGCTGAATTCAAAACCAGCAGATTAATGCTAATTTTATCTGACCTTGGTGGAACTGCATTCACTTTGATAATCATGGGCTTCATATCAGGAATTAATTAGTTGCCTCCATTTGAAATTTAAAAAGGAAAATAAAGGCTTGCATACTCTAGCTCTGAAATGTCTCTGGGTTGCCAGGGCACAGCTGACTCATTCAAGTTGCCATCGACCAGGCCCCCCACGTCCCTTCCTGCAGTGCTGTTCTCCAGCCTCTGTTTCCCGCTCTGTCCGTACATCCAGGGTCGCTCCGTCCCAGCTGCAGAATCCTACACTGGTTTTTGTTAAACTTCACTCAAGTGGTGATTGCCCAGTCCCCTCATTTGTCCAGGTCTCTCTGCAGGGCATCTCTGCCTTCGAGGGAGTCAACAGCTTCTCACAATTGATTATCACCGGCAAACAACGTTCTTTGGACAGATTCTTGCAGCTGACGCAGAAGCTCCTAAAGCAGCATCTGTTACCCTCGAAGCCAAACCTTTGCCCACAACGGCACTTCACGCCATTTCTTTGGCTCTCCGAACACTGAGCGGGCCGGGGGTGGGCCTGGCCCCTCGCCCCTCACCTGCCCGCGCGGCACCGGGACAGCAGCGCGGCCCCGCGGGGTCGCCTGGCAACGCGGCGGACGCGGCCGCACAGACCCAAGGCCATGGCCGCCAAGGGGGGCAAGAAGAAGGAGATCCCCAGCCACACCACCGCCTCCTCCAAACCGTGAGAGCTCCGGGAGAGAGGGAGGGTGGGCGCGGAGGGAGGGGTGCCACGGGCTGGGAAATACCGCGGTGTCTGGACTGGGCTGCTGCGGCCGCCTCCGGGGACGGCTGGAAACTTCCTCCGAGGCTTGCCTGCTCGGCCCGGGCAGCCGTCGAGGTCGGCACGGCACCTCTGCGTGGCGGCTCTGCCGCCCTGGCACCGGCCGGACACGGGTGTGTGCACGTAGCTCTGAGTGGGGCAAAAAACTTGCGCTGTGGAAGTTCACTCGCTCGTGTGGGCGCTTCGTTAAAAGCGGTTTCAAAAGACCAGGTGGGGTCTGATTGTTCTTGTCGTTTGTTTTAATTTGTTTGTGCAAACTGGAGGCCCCAGCTCGTGTGGAAGCTGTACTCCCTCGCTCCTGTGGTCCTTGGGGCGCTCCTGTCTGGTAGCCGGGCATCTTGCACCGCCCCTGGTCTGGCAGACAGACCTCGGACCCTGAGCGCAGCAAGGGGAACGAAGCCTTCAGCTGGTGGTCGGGAGCTAGCAGAAGTTAAGAGCTCACTGAAATGGTTTTGGGTTTAAAAGAACCTCGAAGCTGTGAACCAGGACAATAATTTTGCGAAGGCAGACCCTTTATTTTCATCAGGTAGAGGAACTAAACTAGCTAAGTTTTGAGGGCAAAATGATTAATGACTCTTACAGCACATCAGTTTCACTTACAGAAGGGAAAGATAATTACCAGTGCCTGGAATATTTGCTTTATGTTATAAAGAATCTGAGAAAAGCAAGTATGATATAAAAAAAGAAAGAGAATTCTTCCTATTAATTTCTTAAATATTTCTGTGTAAGTAGCATCTCTGGAGTTATTTAAAAATTGTTATTTGCTGAGTGTTTAGTGTGAATTTGTATATTTCTGTTCAAATGTGTATTTCTTCCTACAAAGACAAATAAATAGAGAACATTGACATTGACTGTGACTGTTTTGACTTGTGAGTTCTGCTTCTACAGTGCCAGCAACTTTCTTATCCTAATAAAAGCCCAGATGCATGGTGCTGTCAGGATTTAAATTAAAAAGCTATCTGATGTATGTGCTTATGGCCTCTTCTTTTTTTTTTTGCCATAAATGACGGTTTCAGTTATATCACTTATTTCGCTCCTGAAATCAATCTCAAATGCCCTTTTGTGTTTATTTCATATCTCGTTAACACAACCTTTACTGCACAGTAGTTTCTTATTTCATATTTTCATATTTCTATTATATATTTCACACCTTTATTCCCTTTTTTATAACTTTTCCGTTGCAGGCTGGCAGTATCTGGTTCCTTCTCAGCTCTGCACCCTTTGCTTAGTAACTTTGTTGTTGTTTTGGCCACAGCCATGCTGTCCTTCATATTTATTGCTTCAAACAGTTTATCAAAATTTTTCTGATGATATTTCAGCTATCAGGGATATTTTTGGTTTTTAACTGTCAGAGAAAATAAAGGAAAGTTATTTTATATAAGGTGGAGTAGCTTGAGGATGTCCTAGTGGTCGTGTAGTGATTTTCTTTCTTCTGTAGTATAGTAGTAAGTTACAATAACCTGATCGTAATGCAGAGCCATGATAATGCAGAATAAATAGTTTCTATTGTTGTTTTCTTTCTTTAAGCCTATAACTTTTGTTATAACTGTAGTGTGTCTTTTGGGTTTTTCTTGTGATAAACCACTGTGATATAGAGTTGCAACTGTCAGCAATAGGCACCTAAAAGTTTCAGTGCCATATACATTTCTATATGACATCTTATTGTCCTAAATAATATTCAGGCATATAGAGAGTTGATGTGACTTCTGAAAAAAAAAAAAAAAAATCTTAGTTGATGAAACAGCTCTTAGTATACAGAACTATCTCTGTTTTTATCTGAATCAATTAGTATTTATAGTATAAGAAATGCTGGTAGAGTAAGAGGGGAAAACCAGAAATATGCCAAACAAAAAAATTCTAAAGTTACACCAGCTCTGATGCTAATTTCCTGACTAACCTATCTCTACTCATTTTTTTGTCATTCTGAAATGTTACTAAGGCCTTTTGGAGGAATGGATGAAAAAATGTTGGTTTAGGTCAATGCATGTCTTTCCAAGTCCAGCAAATGACCTGATAAGCCTTGTCTAAATTGTCAGGAAATATTTTCCTTTAGCATCTGCTGAGCTGTAGATAATTCATTTAAATTGAGGAAGGCTACTGACATTTTATTAAGCTTTTGTGTACATAATGTTTTGTCTTGAAACAAAAATTTTACTGAAGAAGTAGCCCCATTTTCTCATGAAGCAGTAGAGAATGGTGCTATAAAATAGTTGAAAAGTGGATTTCAGCACTTGCTATACTTTCAGTCATATTGTTCTGCTCTGTAAGTTTTGAGTTGATTAAATGTTCTATTCTGCTACAGTATTTAGTCTCTGTAAGATCTTCATCCTGCTGAAAACCTCCATGCATCTTAGTACTCTCTTGTCAAAGAGCCATATGAAAACCTGGTGTTGAAGAACTCAGTGGAAATTTTTGGTAGTTGGGAACTGAATACAGTGGCACTAAAGTTTCCCTTTGAAAACACTTTTAACATCTTGAAGAGCCTTTTTTCTCTCTTGCCCTTGTTTCCCAGATGGATTGGAATTTATATGCCAAACTCAGTGTCAGAAAGGTATTTTAGCATTCTTAGTCCCTCTGAAAGGACTGAAGCATTGAAACGTATTCTTCGTTTCTATGGTCATGCTATATGCCAGTGGCCTCCAAACTTTTTTGATTGTACAACCCAATTAGTGAAAGGTTTTTGAGTGCACCCTTCCAATATATGTGTATTTATTCCTTTATCAGGTATATACATGCACTTCTCAAGCTCTAATATTTTTTTCCCTTGTGTCCACTGCCTGCTTTGGAGACCACTGCCATAAGCTACAGAATTTCTGTGGGAGAGAACAAGCAACTAGGCAGTTCAAGTTTTGGTCTACAGCCTGCTAAAGTTTATGGGGAGCTTTTTCTTTGGATTAGGCTTATGGTCAAAACTTAGAACTACAGGCAGTAGTTATTTATGCAAAATGGAGGCTGTTTTCCATTTTTCAATTGCCCACATTGTTTCTAGACTGCTTCCCCCTTTGTCATAGGATTTGTGATATCGGAATGGTGGGAATGCAATGGATAGCAGTCAGATGGATGTGTTCTTTCTTTATTTGGAAATGGAAAGATGCTGTATAATGAAGAACATCTGTATTGCAATAAAGATATTCTGTATTTGCAGGTCTACAAGAACAAAATACAAATGTCATTCATTTGCTAGGAAGTACAGTTTTAGTCTCAAATGCAGAAAATGTTCAGTTTTCTGATATAAGGCTAAATCTGTGTCATTACTGTCAAGAACAATCAGAAGAGTACTGAGCTGGTTCTGCAGGAGTGTGCTCTGGGATAAAATTAATAGTACTGGTGCTCTTTATAATTGTTAAATTATAAAGAAATTTAATATAAAGAAATATT
>VZRN01003362.1:0-12912 GCA_013397935.1 Dasyornis broadbenti
GCATGGCCACCCCTTTCCCAGAGCACCTGGACCCATCCTGGTTGCTCCAAGGTCAGAGGAGCTGGTGGATGCAGCCGTAATTTGGGCAGGATGAAGTTTCCACTCTGCTCCTGTGAGCATTTCAAATCCCCCCCAAGGGCTGGGAAGGAAATTCCCTGTGATTGTTGCTGCTTTTCAGATCCTACCACTCGTATGATTTCCTCTTTTCGAAGCAGTTCTGCCTGCAAAAAGCAGAGTTTTGCAGCAGAGCCGTTGGAGGAGGCTGAATTGCCTTGGCATTCACAGTCAGTAGTCCCTGGGCGCTGTTAATAATGAAACAGGAATAATGAGGATGCCAGTGTGTGACATTGCTCTGGGATTTCCTCTTTTTCCAGAAGAAAATCAGCGTCTCCTGCTGGCCCAGCCCGAAGTGAGCGCCCAGCTGCCGGAGCTGCTTTCCTCTGGCACATCCCAGATCCAGAGGGAGACCTTGGCACTGGTTTCCCTCTGCTCAGGGAGCCACAGCGGGAGGAGGCTGCTGGTCAGGCAGGACCTGAGCAGGTGAGAAACACCAGGAAAATGCCCTGGGAGGCCGAGTTCAGTGCTCAGAACTCACAGGGACACTGGGGCTTCTGTGCTTTGGGCACTAAAAATTGCATGTGGTGGGGTAGAAGTGCAGGAAATTCTGGTGCCTGAAACAAAGCAGGAGGGTGCTCCTGTCATTGCGGGGCGCAGTTCCCTCCTTTGAACGCTCAGAGCTCACCCTGGTGCCTTTAAAATCTCCTGGTTTCCAGCTGAGAGTCCCTCCCCGTTTAATAATTGGTGTTTATGGTTCTTTAATGTTGCCATGAGTCGCTGAGTGGGGAAGGAAACACCATCCCATGGTTGTTATCCCGTTGTCCTGCTGCTTCCCCCCGGAGCTCACCGGAGAAATGCACATTTATTGGTTTGCAGCAGTAATGGATGAGGAGAAGAGTTTGTTCATTTGTCCTGGAAAGGTGAAAGAAATGAGCCCCATCTCAGAGGGGGCTTAACAAAGGCAGATTTAACTGTGGCTTGAAATACCAACAGCCTGAAAAACCAGAATTTTGATCTTTAATAACTAAACCAAAGCTGACTGCACTTTTTGGTTGGTTTTTTTCTTATTTTAACTGCAGATGGCTGCAGATTTTGATGGCGTTTGTCAAGGTCGCTGATGCAAGGGCTGATTGTGCCATGAACATCCTGTCTGACTTAATTGGGGAGAAAAGGTAATTTTGATTCCTCATCCGTTTTTATAAAGCTGTGCTTTGAGATGAGCCGGGGAGAGGCTGCTGGCCACCTTTTCTGTGAGGTCACTGAGGTTTATATTGCTCTTGTGGTGCCTTAACTGTGATTTTTGCCTCAGACTTTACTTCTATTTTTTACCCCCCAACAGGTTCCAAGCCCAGTGCCGGGCCTTGCTTTCCACAGGGGTTTTACCTTTGTTCACCCAGTTGCTGGTAGGAAAGATCTGATTTTATATTTCCAGTTTATTTTTGTGTAACGTGTCCAGTGTCTGCTCTACAGGTGTAAGAAATGGAGTTTGGTCAGGAAAATGCTCTTTTTCTCCCGTATTTTGTCCTACACATCCCTAGTTTATTATCCAGTAAAAACTCTGGCCTTGGTTGCAGATTCCCACTGATAATTTCATCTTCAGGTTTGTGTTATGCCCTTCTTGATGGGACTTTAATCCCCTGTCAGCACCTGGTTCCGTCTTGGGCGGTGACTCTTCCCTCCTACTCTGAGGGCTCAGGGTGAGGAGGTGACGTTTGATCCCAAAGCAAAGGGATTTCGGGGTTCACATCCCTTTCCGGGGTGTCCTTCATTCAAACAGCAAATTTAAAACGTGCTGGGACAGAAACCTGTCCTCAGGAAGAGGGAGGGGTGGTTCTGCTGCAGAATGGCAGAGCTGGGGAGTGAAATATTCCCATTTCTCCAGACGAGCAGCAGGACAATCATTCCAGAACTTTCACATTTGTTGCTCTTTCCTGCTGAGCATTCCTTGCTGGAATTGCAGCTGCAGCAGCCGTTCCGTGCCCTGAGTGAGTGAGTGCAGGAAACGTGCACAGCCTGCGACGAGGGAACGCAGAATCCACCCCTTTCCCCCAGGGCTCCTCGAGCAGAACATCCATGGTGAAAATGAGGGGAATCTGCAACCCTTGGGCAGCTGGGATCTACCAGAGAGATCCTGGAATCCCATTCCCCATTGCCAGAGGGGCTGGCACGCACACGTGTAGTTTCCTGGTGCTTTGGTGCTCATTTTCCCTTCCCTGTGCCATTTCCTGGTGGTTTGGTGCTCATTTTCCCTTCCCTGTGCCGTTTCCTGTGGCTGGCTGCTCATTTTCCCTTCCCTGTGCCATTTCCTGGTGGTTTGGTGTTCCTTTTCCCTTCCCTGTGCCGTTTCCTGTGGCTGGCTGCTCATTTTCCCTTGCTGGGCTGTGTTTGCAGGTCAGTGCCAGGCAGGTGAACCAGGCAGCGCTGGCCCGTGCCGTGGCCATCGTGGGCAGCCTGTGTGCAGATGTTGGGCTGCGGGCACAGCTGGCTCAGAGCAGGGAGTGCTGGCAGGCCTGCCTGCAGCTGCTGGTAAAGGAACCTGGGAATCTCCTCCCCCTCTCTCTGCTCCCCTCACAGCCCTGAGCCCTCCCTGAGCCCTTTCCCTTCGTTTGGGTGAAGCTTTCGGAGCAGCCCCTGCTCCTCAGTTGTGCCCTTTAAAAGTGGCCCCTTCCAGGGTGAGGCCAAACAAACCTGAGGGGCTCAGAAAAACACCTGAGTCCTCAAAAACAGAGGGGTTCAGGGGGTGGGAAGGGATCTTTGTAAGAGCCCAAACAGCAGGGGTTTGGAGCCCAAAGCTGCACATTGCAAACACAAGAATGGATTTGTGTCCCAAAGGTGTCCTTAGCCCTGGTTTTCCCAGGATTTTTTCCCCTCTGGGTTCAGTGATCCCCAGGAGGCTGAGGAGGGGCCTCTCCTGGCCCTGGGGGTGATTTCCCTGCCCTGCTGTGCCCACAGGAGGGGAGCCCTGAGGACACCAGCCCTGGCTACCAGCAGTGTGTGTTTGCAGTGCTGGGGCTGATGATGAACCTGCTGCTGGAATCCAATGGGACCATCCAGGTATGCAACACCTGTGACTTAAAAAAAATTAAAATGAGGCTGTTTCAGGTTATTTTTAAGGGTAGTTCACAGTTTAAGTAAGCTGAAAAGTGAGAAGAATGACAAAATTTTCTCCTCCACCACCACCTCCAATATACACACAGTTAGGGGGAAATAAACACCGTTAAGCACGTAATTTATCTTTCCATGGTGGTATAAATGTTCTGTTTGGGGTCACTCTCCAATTGTGCCGTGTTCTGGGATGCTGGGCACGCTCCAAAGTTACCCAAAACTCAGGATTCCATCCAGGACTCCCGGGATGGGGCAGGGCTGGTGCCTCACTGGTGTCTCCTGAGGGATTCTTTGGGCTCTGAACCCATTTCTGCTCCGGCTGGATCTGAGTTTTCCCGGTGTTTTCCAGGACTTTGCTGTGCCCGTCAGCCGCAGCTGCCTGGCTCTGCTCAGCCATCAGGACGGAGGGATTGTCACAGTGAGTCACCAGCCAAAGCTGGGTTTGGCTTCCCTGAGCACTTCAGAGCAAAGCCCTCTTTCAGAGCAGGAGGCTCTGAAGCCCAAAACATTCCTGAGGGTATTCAAGAAATGATGGACCACCCTAATATTCATTTCTATAGCGTTTGATGCAAGAGGATTTCAAGGTTCTCTTGAAGTCTGCCTGATAAAAGCTCTGACAAATCATTTCATCCTTAGGAGGGTTGGCAATGGGAAACCCTTTAAAAATCGGTGGAGAAGCAAAGGAGCAGGGACCATTGGGGTTTTTCTGTTTGCAGTTCTTGCACGGGAACTGCAGCTGTGCTCCTGGGAATGGGGTGGGGCTCAGGGACAGCAGCTCCTGCAGGCAGGGGCAGATGGTGGCTCTGAGTCCCTTCCCTGAGCTCCAGGAGCTGTCCTGAGCCGTTTCCCTGCGCTCAGTGCCAGCGGTGCTGGCCTGGTCTCCACCAGTGATTTCTAATTTTATTTCTGAATGAAAAAACGCCCAGGGAGCTGTGCTGGTCCCAACTTGGGCTGACTCTTCAGAATCTCTGCTCTGCTCACTTTCCAAGAAACAGCGAAAAAGCCACGCCCTAAAGGTGTTCTTTGTTAGATTCTGTGATTCTCTTAATTTCTGTAAATTTCTCCTTTTAGCACTGTAATTACTTCAGTCTTGTGCAGGAAACAAAATAACTCAGCTGCCTGGACCAATGAACATTTCTTTCTGTGTCTCTCTCCTTTTCCCCTCATTTAGAGAGCCACTGGAGTGCTGAGCCGTGTGCTGCCAGCGTCTCCCTCCGCCGTGGAGGAAGTGGTGAAAGGGGGAGTGGTGAAGAAAATGCTCAAATTCTTGAAAGTAAATCAAATTCTCTTTATTTCTGCCTGCATTGAGCAAATCTAATTTCTGCTGTGTTTATTCCCCTTTCCCTGGAGGTGTCTGCATCCATGTCCACTCTAACAGCGCCTCCAGCTTTCATTTGAAGCCTTTTAAAAAAAAAAGAATTAATTCTTATTTTAATTTTTGCTGAATGTCTGATGAGGATTTTGCAAATTAAGTTTGTCTAGGAAATGGTTGTGACCCTTGGCTCTTGTCAAGGGGCACTGATGGTTTGAGCAGAGCTGGGCTCCAGAGATCCAGGGAATTTTGTGTTCCCTGCTGACAGGAGCTGGATGGGTTTGTGTGATTCTCAGCCTGTGTTCACCTGGAGACCCATGCCCTGGCGAGGTTTTCATTTGCTGTTTGTGCCCAGGCCTGGGGAATCCCTGCCTCTCCCTGTGGGGCCGGGCTGGGTTTGTTCACGTCTGCTTTAATCCCGCCAGGCTGGGGGGCAGCTCACATCCAGCTGTGCCATCAAAACCCTTTCCATCTGCACCAAGAGCAGCAGGCAGGCTCAGGAAGAGCTGGTGAAGGGCGATAAAAGTAAGTGAAACCTCTGATTTCCAGGGTTGGGCTTGTTCATGGTGTTCTCCACGGGGATTTGGGGCTGATTTTAAACCCAGATGGAGCTGGAGGCAGAGGGGTGAGACCAGAGCAGTGCCTGGGTATTTCTGGTCTCTCTGCTCTGCTCTGCTCCTGCTTTAAACCCAGCCCCAATTAATGCTAATGAACTACAACAGAGAATGCTCAGAGTTTGATTTTGAACCTGTCAGGAAGCTGTCAGTGCCTGCAGCTCAGGCTGAACCCCGAGGATTTCCCCTCATGAGAAGCCTCTCCGAGCATCAGCTCCCGTCTGTGCGGCCCAGATTCCTCTCCTTGTCGGCTGCAGGCAGAGCTTTCATTCCCCCAGATCAGCAGCAACACTTCACTCTCATTCTCTCCACCAAAACTTTGGGTATTAACCTGGGAGAAGCCACTAATTCTTATTTTTGTCAGCATTTTTTTGCCAAAGGAAACTCCACAGACGAAGAAGCCATGGCTGTATTTTATTTAAGCGGTGACATCTAAACTCCATTTAAACGATGTTTAGTGATCTCTGAATGTCCCAGGATTCTGTGGCCTGAGATGCTTCTGCTTTCAGATGCCAAAGCTGAGCTGCTCTGGTAGCTCAGGATGTGCAGGAAGGTTTCTTTATGTTCCTTGTCCCAGCTGTTCTTTCCCCGCCAGCATTTCTGGTTTAAGGCACCGACCGTGGCACGTTCAGCTCCTCTGCGGGACAAAGCCCTCTGGGCACGCGGAACCGAGGCAGCCTCCTGCATCCTGAAACTGCCACGAAATCAGGATTTTGTAGGAAAACAGCACCGAAGTCCCTCCCTGCAGCCAGCAGGGCACACGTGGAGCAGCTCTGGGTGCCCCTGACGGCGATTCCCCCTCCTGGCAGGGTTCCAGGCGCTGCTGCAGCTGCTGGAGTCGGGCGATGAGCTGCTGGTGGGCAACGCCGCTTTCTGCCTCAGCCAGTGCCTGCTGCTGCCCGGGGCAGCCTCTTCCCTGCTGGGCTCCAACGTGGTGCAGCTGCTGCTCAGGCAGGCCGGGGGTGACGCCCACAGAACCTCGGTGCAGCAGAACTCGGCCATCGCCCTGGGCAGGCTCTGTGTGGCTGAGCCGAGGTAAGGCCAAAAATCTCCCTTTTTTTTTTTTTCTCTTCCCTTTTTGTTATAATCCCTGAAAAGCCAGCCAGGGTAAGTCCTCCCTCTTGTGATCGTGTCCCCAAATCCTGCCTTGGGGCTCCTGGGGCGTTAATCCTGTCTCCACATCTTTCAAGGAGTTCATTTACCTGTGCTGGAGAAGCTGCAGTGATGTTGGAAGTCTGTAGATCCCAAATGAGCAGCACAGAGAGTATCAGCCCTGAGATTTGTGTAGCAGCAGAAACAGAAAAGAGAAACACCATTTTTCTCGGTTTTGTTAATCTGAAATGCCACCTATTTGAAGAATATTCTTTATGTGCCTCTCTGAGGGCAGTAACAATCTAGAAACTCTGTGTCTCCTGCTGTTTCAAAAGGAATTTATTGAATATGTTGAATTAAACACCCCTGAAAGTTTGGGCAGAGCAGTGCAAGCTTAGAACTTTAATTTTCAGTCACCATCTGCTGCCCCTGTTGTCTTTCCAGGCACATCCAGGAGCTGAGGAAGCTCAATGGCTTGGCCATCCTGAACTCCTCCATGAAATACATGCACAGCAGCTGAGCCCTTCAGAAACCTTCCACAAGTGCCCTTCACATCACTCTTGCTGTTGAGTTTTCTTTAATAAAATTAATTCCAAGCACATCAACTTTTCGGTGGCTTTTTGAAGTGGTTTTGCTCCCCCACAGAAGCCAGTGAAACAATAGCGGGAGGAAGAAGTTTGTTTATTATAATTTAATTTATTATCTCAGCTACCAACTCAAATAACACCTCGTGTGTATGGCCATTTATTAAATTGGTGTCGTTTATTAAAGCAAAGACAGCTTTTTGTTTGTCCTGGTTTGGAACACAGGAAGCAGAAGGATTTATTCCACTTCTGTGAAGAATAAGCCCAGGCCAGTCGTGTTTGACTTGAAAATGGCTCCTCAGCTCCCTGTGTGACACCTGGGGGTGTCAGTTCTGTGGGAATCTTTGTCCCCTCACAGCAGGGGCTGACAAATCATCCATCACCTCTTTTTCAAAAGAGCAGCTGAATCATCTTCCCACTGGAGCAGAAGGAGGTTCTCTTGCACTTGGGATGGTTTTTCCCCCTCGCAGTGCAGAGCGTGCCGTGGATAATCTCAATTTAACAATCTGGGGCTTTTTTAACCTCCTGCCATTGGGTTGCACCCTGCCCAGACAAACAGGAACAGATCCTGTGGGGAGGGTTCAGCCGCTCTACAAACACCAGGAATTTTCCTTCCCAGGGAGTGGGAAAAGCCGGAGTGCCCTGACCTTGGTTCCCAGCCGGAGGTGAGCGCCAGGGCTGGGGCAGGAAATGGGATCTGCCGTGTTCCCGGCTGGGCTGCCCTGTCTGAGCTGCTCGGGGCTGCAGAATGGGTTTTTGTTGTTTCCCTCCCCGCCCTGGCCGTCCCTGCTGATCCCAGCTGTCGTTACGGCCCTTATCTGCCTCTGGCTCAGGTTTTCTCTGCCCTCGCCCCGCCGGGGCCGGCTCAGGATGTTCTCTCCTGTCCCCTCGGCCTGGCTGCAGCTTTGGCACGGACAGATCCCTGCTGGGGGACAGATCCCTGCTGGGCGCTGCTCGCTGCCTCCAGGGAATATTCACGGGGATTTTGGGGGCTTTATGGCTGAAATCAAAGGCTGGGATTTTGCCCAAGAAGCCTCCGGGCTCTTAGGAAGGTTTGAGTTCTGTGCTTGTTTCCCTGAGGTTTTCATTCCTCCCTGGGATCCAGACTGATCCCTGGGGATGTTTTTATTGGCACAAACTGGCAAAACCTCTGCCCCTTCTTGGGTAAATCAGAATAATGGAATAGCTCAGTTAAAAAGGATCTACACCCTCATCCAGCCCAGCTGCCTGAGCACTTCAGGGCTGAACAGAAATCAAAGTTTCTTGTTCAGGGCACTGGATAAAATCTCCAAGAAGCTTTTCCAGGGCTTTACCCCTTTCTTGGTTCAAAAAATCCCTCTTAATATCCATGTTGACCTTCCCCTGCTGCAGCTGGGAGCCATTCCCTCCTGTCCTGCCCCTGGATCCCAGGGAGAAGAGCCCAGCACCTCCTTTTCCCTCTCTTCCACATCTCCATGTCCTCCTTGGGAAGCTGCAGAGAGCCAGGAGTTTGCCCCTGAGCCTCCTTTTCTCCAAACTGGACAATCCCAGAGCCCTGAGCCTCACTGGAGCTGCTTCCAGGCCTGCCCCAGCTTCTTCCCTCCTCTGGATGCATCCAAGCCCCTCCACATCCTCACACAGCCCTCCAGGGAGTGTCTGAACTCTTCCCCCAGGGCTGCACAAGCACCTTCTCATCTTCCCAGTCCCATTTTCCACCTTTTGGACGGGAAACCCACCTGAACACGCTCTGTCCTTTTGTTAAAAACCGATGGATTCCAATTGGTGCAGGTTTTTTTTTTCTTTCCTGGAACAGGTTATTGATTGGTGTCTGGCCTTATAAAGGAACCCAGCCCTCAGCCCTTCGGAGCAAGCAGCAAATGCCCATTGCTGGGAGGCAGCAGTGGCTCCTCAGGGAGCTGCTTCCAGCTGGGATATTCTTCCCTGAGATGGTCCAGGAGCTGCTCCACGAGATGCAGGAAAAATTCCCCATCTTCATCCTGCTTGCAGCCGGACTGTTGGATTTATCTGGTGAGTGATGGGTTTTGTTCTGATCTCAAAAATCGCTGCTTTTCCGCCTCTTTGGCCTCGGTTCTCAGTGCTGGGCCACCAGCTCCGGGGCTGGGACAGCTCTGGGATGAAGGAGCAGCTTCTCCCCGTTTGTAGAGCCCAGGATTGGGGTGGAATGGTTTCATCTGGGGAGGTGTGAGTGGCCCACACCAGGACACTGCTGTGCTGCTCTGCTTGAGCTCAGTCCCTGCAGAATTTGTTGTCTCTTCAGGAGAAAGCAAAGAAAAATCCCTTTCCCCAGAGCAGTTCCAAGCAAAACTGGTGCTGCTGAACGCTTGGTGAGAATTCCCTTTTCCAGGCACCACGGACACATTTTGCTGCCTCTCCTTTGGGAACAGCTGTCCTGCCAGATATTTCTGACAGCATCAAATCAGCGCCGGGTTCTTGCAGCTCCTGGGGCTGCTGTCACTCCCAGCAGGGCTCCAGCCCTGCCTTTGCTCCTTGCTGGGTGCCTGGCAGCATCCCTGCGAGGGCACATGAATTAACTGGGCTGGTGGGAGCAGGGCTGTGTCCTCAGGAAAGATGAACTTGGGAAATGGAGGAGAATTTTCCACCTAATTAATAATTTCATTCTTTCTGTGAAGCTGCTTAAGCTCTGCTTTGCCTTTGTCAAAAAACCACAATTTAAATGCATAACACTTCAGCTTTTAGATTCGTGTCTTTCCTGGCAGGTGCCTGAGGAAAAAAATGCTTTGAGTTTTTATATTTTAGTCCGTGGTTTGGAAAGTATAATGGGGGATGTCAGCCTTGTGATGTGAAGGCACAAAAAGTAAAATGTATGGAGAAAAGAATAACCTTTTAAAGCGAGGGTCTGCCTTTTTCAATGACGAAGTGGCTGCTTTGGTGTTGAGCAGCTGCTGTGTTCTGTCTGCTCTGAGTCAAAACAAACCTGCCCGGACACCCTGCGTGGATCAGGAAACCCTGGTGGGACTGGGATGTTGGTGGAGAGGGAGAGGTGAGGGAGAGCCAGGGCTGGGAGCTCATTCAGGTTGGTTTTGATCCTGGTTTTGCCAGCCGGCCCTTGGCCAGCCTGAGGGGTTCCCTCTCCCTGCACCTTCTGCAGTGCGGATCAAGGCCTTCTCTGGCTGCTTCATGCCTTGGGCCCTTCACGTGAGGCTCAGTATGAACAGCAGAGGAGGAGGTTTGGAACACCTAGGAATGGGGATGGGGATGGGAACAGGAATGGGGATGGGAATGGGGATGGGCACGGGCATGGGGATGGGCATGGCAGTGCCAGAGCTGCTGTGGCTGTGGCTGCAGGCGGTGCCTGCCTGGTTGAGCTGCCCTGAGGCGCTGCTGGAGCTGGGAAAGGCTCATTCCTACTGACCCCAGGCTTGTTCTCTCTGTCCCCCAGGTGCCTCCAGGAGTGACCGTGCTGCCAGTGGAATGTGGGGCCCAGGCTCTGCTGGAGCAGCCCAGCCCCGAGCCCGGAGCAGCCTCGTGCCCGGCACTGGGGAGAACTGGGATCGGTTCCATTCCCAGAGCCCAGGAGCTGATCCCATCCATGGAACAACCTCTGACTCCATGTCCCAGGCGGGGAGAGCTGCAAACAGAACAGCTCTGCTGCCTGGAGCCGTGCCCGGGAGCCTGGCGGGGGCTGAGCTGCTGCTCTCAGCGGCCCAGGATGGGCACACAGCTCCTGGAAAGCTCGGGAGCGGCTCCACACAGGGATCACAGGCACAGCCAGGCAGGGCACCACAAATCAAACCAGCAAATACCCCTGGGGTTGGGTTCAGCCCTCCCAGCTCCAGCTCGGGGCTGCCCCAGCCCATTCCCAGCGCAGGGATGCACCAGGACTCTCCCGAGCCCTCAGCTCTCTCTTTCCCCGCTGCCATGGAGCAGAGGGAGGTGCCGAGCCCTCAAACACCTCTTCTGACTCCAGCACTCGATTTGCATCCTCCAAGGAAGGGAACAGCAGCAGCTCCAGTTCCCACCAGGGCTGGGATTTCTCTTGGAAGAGCAGGGGAGGGCTGGTCACCCTCAGGAACGGCTCCCGCTGGGAAAAGGCCCAAGAACACCAACCCAGCAGCCCAGCCTGACCCCAGAGCAGGGGTGACACCTGCCCCCCTGAGGAGGACTCAGAGCTCGGATGCTGAAGTGACAACTCCAGGGGACCTCGGCTCAGTCTATTCCAGAACAACACCGGCCAGGGCTGCTCCCTTTTCCCCTGTTCTGTCTCTGCAGCAGGAAACCACCAGCAGCAAAGGCAGAAATTCCACCTCAGCTGGAACAAACGGCCCTGGACACCCAGCCCAGCTGCCTGCTCCTCACACGCTCCCACCAGGCAGGGGAAGTTCTTCATTCCTGATGGAAGCTCCAGCTCCTGAGGAATCCCTTCCATCTCCGTTCCAAGCTGGCACAACTGAGGGACAACAGCCCCTCTCTTTGCACAGGGCTCCCAACTGCACCAAACACGCTCCCCCTGAGGCCAACAGGAGCTCTGAGGAAATGGCAGCTCTGGCTCCGCAGAGAGATGATGTCCCTTGGGCTGTGACAGGGAGGCCTGGAAAATCTCCCTCCCCTGGGAGCCTACAGCCTTCTCCCAGCTCATCCTCATCAGGCCAATTGTGGATTTCCAGTTTAAAACCTTCCCCCACTACTCAAGAGCTCAAAGAAGCGACACCTCCGGGCTCTCCAGCAATGCCCACCTTTGGGAACGCAGATCTCCAGCCCTGGGATTCTGTCCAGGCAGGGTTTCAGCTCCATGGTGCCTCAGCTCGTGCTGGGATGCAGGCCATGGACGTCCCCAGCCCTGCTGGGAGAGGACTCCACACCCCAAGCCCCTCATCCTCATCTCCCGGCTCTGGGTCCCGGCTCCAAGGAGTTCCTGCCCCTCCTGTGCCTCAGGGAGCCGTGGCTGGGATGCTGCAGGGGAGCTCCGGCCACGGCTCCAGGAGAAGGAGCAAAGCTGGTTCTCCAGCAGTGAGCCCAGCTGCCAGGCCAGCCCCCAGCCCCTCGGCAGCACCCGGCCACGGGCACCAGGCAGTTCCCCTTCCCAGCCTTGTCCCTCCTGCTCCAATCCTGCTCCCATCCCACGTCTGGGGAAACCATTCCAACTCCCCACCAACTCCAGGGGTGCCCAGTGAGGTGCCAGCCCCAGCCCAGGCTCTGGGGCACCAGCTCGGGTTGTCCCTCGATGCAGCTGCCGAGAATCTCAGCACTGGCAGAGGTGACGGCCTGACCCTGCTGCCCTCGTCCCCACACTTGTCCTTTGTGTTCAGGAGCGCTGATGGCACCATCTGCCTGCAGCCCATGCAGGACTCCCCTCTCCCCTCAGAATTCCCAAACGCCAGTGTTGGGGGCCTGGTTTCCATCCAGCAAATCCTGGCTGCATCCAATTCTTCCGCGCTGGACCTTGCAGACCTGCAGCACCTGAGTCCCTCCAGCGTGGTTCTGGTCAGGCCGGTGTTTGTGCTGCTGCCCAGGGACAGAGCCCATTCCCAGCTGCTGCCCTCACCTCAGGGTGACCGCAGCATGGCCCTCCCGGCCACAGGTGTGGGGACAACTGGGAGCAGCCAGGATCTCCCAGTGGAAACCACTTCCTCTTATCCCCCTGGGAGCTCTGTGGGACCCGAAACTGCTCTGCCCGTGGTGTCCAAGCAACAGGCAGGGAGAGCAGAAGGAACTTCTGAGCCAGTGCCAGCAAATCCTAACCCTACAGCCCTCAGGGCCTTGTCCCCAGCTGTAACCTCAGCCCCAGCTGATTTCCTGGAGCCACAGGTGAGGATGAGCCCCACAGTGCAGAGCATGCCCAGGCTGCCTGAGGAGATGCAGATCCCTGCTCCCCATCCCCAGCAGGCCAAGGGCCTCACTGTGCTTTCCCTGCCTGCAGAGCCTGTCCTCACCCCAGGGCCAGCAGAGCCTGTCCTTTCCCCAGGGCCACCAGAGCCTGTCCCCTCCCCAGAGCCAGCAGAGCCTGTCCTCACCCCAGAGCCAGAAGAGCCTGTCCTCACCCGAGGGTCAGCAGAGCCTGTCCTTTCCTCAGGGCCACCAGAGCCTGTCCCCTCCCCAGAACCAGCAGGGTCTGTCCTCACCCCAGGGCCACCAGAACCTGTCCTCACCTCAGGGCCACCAGAGCCTGTCCCCTCCCCAGAGCCAGCAG
>VZRN01003362.1:13129-32254 GCA_013397935.1 Dasyornis broadbenti
CCCCAGAGCCAGCAGAGCCTGTCCCCTCCCCAGAACCAGCAGGGTCTGTCCTCACCCCAGAGCCACCAGAACCTGTCCTCACCTCAGGGCCAGCAGAGCCTGTCCTCCCCCCAGAGCCAGCAGAGCCTGTCCTCACCTCAGGGCCAGCAGAGCCTGTCCTCACCCCAGGGCCACCAGAACCTGTCCTCACCTCAGGGCCAGCAGGGCCTGTCCCTTCCCCAGTCCCAGCAGAGCCTGTCCTGTCCCCAGAGCCAACAGAGCCTCTCCCCTCCCCAGAGCCAGCAGGGCTGGGGACTGCTCAGAGCCCTCAGGCTTCCCCCAAGGTGCTTTTCACTACCGAAAGGCCACGATCTTCATCCACAGCTCCTCCTCTCCTGCCAGCAAAGGGACCCCGTGGTTCCCCCAAGCCTGGCACCAGCCCAGGAAAGGTGCAGCATGGAGAGAGGGGCTCAGAGCCCACCCCCAGCTCTGCCCATGCCGCCTGCATGGGGAGTTTGACCCCCAAACCTGCACCCAGGGCGTTCCCCAGCACCAAAGCCCTGCAGGCCACGCCACAGAGGCTCCCAGGCACCGAGCTGCTGCTGTCACCAGCTGTTCCCAGCGTGTCCTCGGCTCCCTCGGTGCTTCCAGCCGGGAATGAGCACAGCGATCCCACAGTGAGCAGCACAGCTCGCTCTGGAGGAGTCCCTGTGCCTGCTCCCGCAGCTCAAACCCCCATCCCTGCTGGAAAACCTGGACTTACTCAACGTTTTGGGTTGGAATCCACCCCCGCTGTGCCTCAGCCCTTTGTAACCACAGAGAGACCAACACCAGCACCAGCGCAGGCTCCGTTTTCCACAGAGCCCCAAAGGAAAACATCAATTTCTGGGAAGGTTCTGGCTGTGGTGACCCCCCCAGAAATGTCTGCCAGCTCTCCTGCACCTTCAGTTCCTGCTGAGCTGCTCTCCCAGGCCAGCACGGGACAGAGCACGAAGCCAACTGAAACCAGCACCAGGGCAGGAAAACCAGGAGCTGGTGAATTCCTGGGAATGAGCGTGTCTCCATGGGCTGTGTTCAGCACCAGGACACCACAAGCCCCCTCAGCAGCCCTGGGCAATTCGCTGCCTTTAACTGCAGCCCAGCCATCCGTGTCCCCAGGAGCTGTGACTGCCCTGGAGGGACATCCCAAGCCCCCAGCGAGCCCATCCCAGGCTGGATCAGCAGGGACTCCTCTCCCTGCAGCCAAGGGGGACGGGGTCAGCACCGCACGGAACAGCAAAGAGCTGCTCCAGCTGCCAACAGCAGCTCTGCAGCCGGCCCCAGCCGTGCTGAACTCACCAGGGGAGGGCTCTGCAGCGCCAGGGAAGGGTGAGGGGCAAGGAAAAGGCGATGCAGCCCCCAGCAGGCACCTGCCAACCCAGGCACCTGCGTCTGCTGCACAGCAGGCGTCACCCAGACCCCCTCTGGAGAAGGTGTACCACCCCCTGGAGAAAGTGTCCCACCCTGTGGAGAGGGTGTCCCACCCCCTGGAAAAGGTATCCCGCTCCCCGGAGGAGGTGTCCCACCCTCTGGAGAAGGTATCCCGCCCTTTGGAGGAGGTATCCCACTCCTTGGAGGTGTCCTACCCTTTGGAGAAGGTGTCCCACCCTTCAGAGCAGGTACCCCATTCCCTGGAGAAGGTCTCCCACTCGCTGGAGGTATCCCACCCTCTGGAGAAGGTATCCCACCCCCTGGAGGAGCTGTCCCACCCTTTGGAGAAGGTATCCCACCCACCAGAGGAGCTGTCCCACCCTCTGGAGGAGGATGCCACTGAGCAGGACATTGGTCACTCCAACCCTGGCCCTGCTGCTGAGCCCCCCACGACGCCAGCATCTCGTGTCTCTGCTAATTGGCTCGTTAATGAGGGCACTCATCAGCCGGCTGGCAATGGTCCCTCGCACTCCCCCGGGAGCCCGGCACCTCTGAGCCCTGCGGGGGATCCCGGGCTGGGCGCTGCGGGCACGGACTCAGCGCAGGGGCTGCTGCTGAGCACGGAGCAGGCAGAGGAGGAGGAGGCCAGGACCGGGGAAGTGACAGACGGAGCAGCTGAAGGCTTGGGGACAGCGGTGACAGCGGAGCTCGGAGCCCTGGGCAGCGACTCGCAGCGCAGGAGGGGGCTGCACTCGGATGTGGCCGTGCTGGACGGGCAAGTACCCGCGGCTCCGTGCTGTGGCTGTGATGCTGCAGCCTCTGCAGCCCGGCTGGGTTTCATTTTTCCCCTTTTCTCCCCTTTTTCCCCAGCCTCGCCACCGTGAGCGACTCGTGCGGCTCCGGGAACCACACGGTGAGGCTGAGCCTGAGCCCCACGGGGGCCGCAGCGCCCGGGATCGCTGGATCTGAGCCTTCCCAGGACACCTTCGTGGTGCTGCTGGCCCTGCAGAGCAACAGCAGCCGGGCCCTGCTCCACATCCATTCCTGCTGTGTGACCCCCTCCGCCAGCCCCGGCGCTGCGGGTGCCCAGTGCTGCCTCTTCCACAGGTGGGAATGGGAAAAAACTCCCTTCACGCAGGATTTGTGGGAATAAAGCCATGCTGCTCCCCCCGGGTGCTGTCCCAGGTGGG
Source organism: Dasyornis broadbenti (assembly GCA_013397935.1). Classification (NCBI taxonomy): domain Eukaryota; kingdom Metazoa; phylum Chordata; class Aves; order Passeriformes; family Dasyornithidae; genus Dasyornis; species Dasyornis broadbenti. The sequence goes on from VZRN01003362.1 coordinate 15,709, forward strand.
CAGCACCCCAGGAGCAGGGCAGGGATGGCAGCCAGGCTTCTCCAGAGCCCATGGCTCCATCAGCATCTCCCCTGCCTGCTGGAGCGACACGGAGCGTTCATTAACTGGGCCTTGTAAACCCATCAGAGTGTGACGTGTGTGACACAGGCAGGGCAGGGTCCATGGGCACTGCAGCAAAACCAGAAACAGCTGCTGCTCCTGAGCGGGGCAGGCACAGCCTGGAATGCTGAGGTTTTGGGGATTTTCCTGTATCTGGGATGCGGATGCAGGGCTGGGGTGTGGAGTTTGTGCAGATCCTGCTTTGCTCAGGGAGAGCTGGGATTCCGAGCTGGGATTCAGAGCTGGTTTTGCCTTTTGTTCCTGCCAGGCTGCCCTGGGAATGCAGGCACATCCAGCTGCTGCAGAGCAGCTCCAGAGCTGCCAGCTTCTCCATCCAGCCGTTCCAGATGCTGAACCACTCCATGGCCTACCTGCACTGCGGGCTGAGGGTGTGCCTGCGGGGCCAGCCGGGATGTGAGCAGGTACTGCGGGGTGGATCTGCCCCTACAGCACCCAGGAGGGGTTTGGTGCTCCCAGAGGCACCCCAAGGTCACCCCGTGGCCAAGCAAGCCTTTGGTAAAATCCGGCAGAGGAGTTAATGGTGTGGGATGGTGGCAACAGCTGCTAATCCCTGAGGAAAGGAAATTAGGGAGTAAAGATTTCTGTTTGTGCTGCTCCAAGTACTGGCATGAGAGCAGAGCTGGCAAGGCCTGAGGAGACCCAGGGGCAGGAGGTTCTGTTCTGGACACTCCCAGGTGTTTTCCATGTCTTTGCCAGGACTGCTTGGAAAGCATGGAGCCGCTTCCCCAGCCCAGCGACAGGACCAGCTCTGGAGACCTGCACAGCCTGGTGTCCCTGGGGCCCGTCTGGAGGATGAACAACAGGTTCCTGTACAAACCAGGGCAAGGTGGGGCTCTCGCGGATTTATTTCTCAGTCTCTTGCAGAAGTTTTTGCTCAGCTTTTCCTGCTGTAGGAAAACCAGCACATTTTTAACAACTTCCTTGATTAGATCACATCCCAACAACTCCTCACCTTTGATCTGGCCTTCCTCAATCCCAAGCATGGTGGTTAATCCGTGTCATATCCAGCAGGGATTGAGGCAGGAGGCACAGCCAAATGCATCCTCTGAAGGAACTGTAGCTTTAGGAGGAGGAAAGGGGAGAAAATGAAGCAGAATGTTCTCAATCTGTAAAGAATTTCCCTTCATGTTGTAGCATTTTGGTGCAGAATGAGGTTTGCCACAGGTCAGGAGTGTTCATGGGTGAAATGCAGCCGCTGATTGGTGTTAATTAGATGTTTATAGCAATTATAAAAGAGTGGCACTGAACTGATACAACATGAGAGACTTCTTAAAACCCCCTGGCCCCACCCCTAACTCCTTTGTCTTCGCTTGTTTGTGCAGAGAACATTTCTGACTGCTCGTTCCTTCTCTCTCTGTGTCCAGGTGCTGCTCCTGCCACGCTGCTGCCCATCCTGCTGGGCTCCCTCGCTGGCTTTGCTGTCCTGGGCAGCGCCTTCATGTGGCTGTGGCTGCAGCGCCGGCACAAAGCCAAGCCCAGCCGTTATCCCCCGTTTGGAGAATTCCACGGGCTGTGATCCCGGAGCGGCTCCCGCAGCCAGCCGAGAAGCACCTGGATTTGCTTTGCTTCTGTAGAGCTTCTGCTGAGCCGGGGAGCAGGAGGTGCCACCTCTGCTCCGAGCCTGCCTCTCCTTCCTCCCTTTCCTTCTGCATCAGCCCCTCCACGAGCTGCGGGGTAGAGGAGGAATCGCTGTAGCGCTGCAGCTGCCAGGGAGAGCAGAGCAGAGCCCAGCACAGGGCGGGCGCGGGGAAGCAGAGAGGAGACCAGGGGCCGGAGGAACCAGGTGGAATAAAGCACTGTGGGCTCGAGCCTGCCAGCAGGGAGAAATGGTAGGAAAAGTGATGGGATTGGGAGTGTGGACAGCACTCGGGAGCTCCAGAGATCTGTCCCCTCGGCTTTCCAGCTTCGAAGAAGCCAAGTCTGTTCCTCCTTTCCCTTTAGTCCTGGTGCGGTGTTCCCCAAAGAGTCCCCACTACTGGTTAGAGAGCTTGCACCAGAGTGGAATCTGGGGAATGTGAGAACGCCAGCACCAGACTGGGATCTGCAGGAATGCGCTGGGGAAAGGCATCCATAGGATGGGGGATACAAACGGGGCTCTGCGCTCTGCTGGGGCACACTGGGGTTTCCGGGGTGGCTGTGGCCGGGCCCGGGTGGGGCTGTGGAGAGCTCCCAGCGGGCTCCAGCCCCACATCCCTGTGTCCCAGAGGAACTGGGGCCGCTCCACCCTGACCAGGAGCTCCTGCAGCAGCTGCTGGTGGAGGAGAGGGAGAGGGAGAGGGAGAGGGAAGGAGCGGCGAGGCACCAGCGTGAGAGCGGGCAAGGAAAGGCAGCCTGGGGAGGGATCTCCCTGCCTGTGGGGAGAGTGACCGGCAGCACTCCTCACCTCCTGCTGCTCCTGCCATCAAAGCTGGAACAGCCCCGAGCTGGTTGCCCAGAAATGCACCTGGAAGGGCTGGGGAGGGAGAGAAGCAGCAGCTTTACATCCTGCAGCCACGGACTGCCCGTGTTCCCCCAGTGCCTCCCCTGCTCCTCAGCTCTGCAATAAAACCTGAGCATTGCAGCGTTTGTCTCGTCTGTGCCTGGACGGGAGGGAATGGGGCCCCAGCGTGCTCGTCCTCAGCTCCAAAACGGTGCTGGCAGGTGGGAGTGGAGGGGAGCAGGGCATCACTGCCAGGGAGTGCCAGGGAATTGGCGACAATCAGCCTCTAATGGGGTTTTTCCTCCTTAAAACGCTGCAGAGCCTGCCTGGCTTTTTTCCCTTCTCTTTTCCTTCTTTCCTTAAAAGAGCCGGGGCCACTGCCAGAGCACCTTGTGTCAGTAGAAAGACAAAGAGTTCAGGCTTCCACCTGGGCTGGGCTTCCTCCAAGGATTTCTTCAAGGTCCTGCTACAGAGCTAAAAATCCCAGGTCAAGACTCACCGGCAGTGAGCCAATTACCCTGCAGCAGTGCTAATTATTATTTATATTGCAGTAGCACTGAGGAAATCAGCACCAGCTCGTATTTGACACTGAGTTACCTCCAGACAGAGCTGAGGCATTAAAGACACAAATGCACAAGACCCAGACAAATGTTTTTAAACTCTTTTTTTCAGCTCTATGCTGCTCCTGGTGCTTGCGTGGCGAGGGTGAAACTGCTCAGACCAGTCTTTGTTCCTCAGACGCCCTTTCCAGGGATCTGACAGCAGATTTTATTTTATCCCTGAGGGAACTGCTCTGGTTTACCACATTTCTGGTATTTCTGCTGAGGTATTTTCTCAGGCTCAGGCACTCATGTGCTAGTTCTGGTTGTTTGGGGTTTTTTTCCCTCAGTTTTTCATCTTTCTGGAGTGCTTTCCACCTCTCCATCCAGCTGCTCCTGGGGTTTCTTTTGCCTCTGGTCTTTCTGGGGTGTTTCCCACTCCTTTGCCCATCTCTCCCATGCGATTCTGCACAGGAGCCTTGTGGATTTCTCTCCTCCCTTCAAGCATCACCTGCCCCTCTCTCGCACTTCCCTTTCCCCCAGGTTGTGCCAATGCCTCAGCTGAGGAATCCCACCCTCACTGAAGGGTTGTTGTGTGCTAAAGAGCAACCACTGAAGGGTTGCTGCCTGCACCATTTTCCTGGAATTCTTTGAGGATTTTCCTGGAATTCTGTGAGGATTTCCCCACCCAGTGCTGGCTATGGGAGAACAGGGCAGCTTTATGGAAAAGACTCGCATTCCAGGCCGGAATTCAGTGCGTGCACCGAATGCAGTGACACCGAGGATCCACCCTCCTGGCAGGGCTCCCCTCAGGTGAATCCCCACCTCCCCGGGCAGGGCAGGAGGAGCTCCCTGTCCCTCCCTGGCAGGCAGGAGGAGGCAGCCGGGCTGTGCCATGGCTGCGGAGCGGGGCCGGCAGCTGGGCAGCCTCACGGTCTTCAACAAGGAGGATTTCGAGGAGGACTGGGTGCGAGTGGCCAGCGGGGGCTTTGGCCACGTGTACCAGGTGAAGCACAGGAGGTGGAGGACGGTTTATGCCGTGAAGTGCTCCCCGTTCCTGCTGCAGGACTCCAGCGCCGACAGGTGAGCCCTGCTCTGCTCTGCTCTGCTCTGCTCAGCACCACAACCCACCCAAACCCGGTGGATTTGGGGCTGGAACTCTGGATTTGGGGCTGGAACTCTGAGTCTGAAACTCTGGATTTGGGGCTGAAATTCTGAGGGAAAGAGCTGCTGCTCCGTGTGAAGTCGAGGCTTGGGTACCCCAAGGGAGTGGGGAAAGGGTCTGGCACTCTGCCTTTCCCTGTCTCACGTGTGGATGTGCAGAGGGGCACAAGGAGCGCGGTGAGAACAGGGCTGAAGGTTTTGGGGCTGAAGGCAGCACCTTAAACACGGGTGAAAGCAGCCTGGGCTGCACTCGCAGCTCTCGCTGGCCACTGGGGCTGATGTTGATCTGTCAAACTGAACTGATCACCAGAACCACCAGGCTTAAAGGTGAGGGGCAGAGAATTCGCAGCTGGTTTCGCTGCCCTGCTCCCGTAGCCTCTCTTTGCTCTCCGTGGGCACCTGCGGCTCCCCTCGGCTCCTCGCTCCGTCTCTCACCTGCACAGGCTCCTCTGGTGCCCACCTTGGGCCTGGAGATGCAGCAGGGCCGGGTAATGCCAGCCCCTGCTGATAAGAGCCCAGCACAGGCAGAGCTGCAGGAGAAACAACCGAGCTGATGAAGTTATCTACTTCAAAATTTTATTGCATTCAATTTGGAAGGATCCTGGCTAAAAATCTCACTCTCATATGATTTCTTGATACCGACAGCAACTGAGTGAATTCAGGCTGAGCAGCGACTGTCCTCAGTTTGTTCTGCAGATATTAAATTTGCATTTTGTTCTTGTTTGGGGAGGAAGAGTCAATCAGTTTTACTTCTGTGCCTCATCAATTGTAGTAAAATGCCTGAGATTCCCCCAGCCACAGGTTGGTCTTACTGTGGGGAGCCTGCTAGAGGAAGCCTGGCAGGAGATTTGGGTTGGCTGAACCGTTTCACATCAACTCATGGCCTGGCCTAATTGCTGGCAGCTCAGCCCCGTTCCCAGGGTGTGCTTTTTGGAGGCACTCCTGGCACTTTGCTGCCCGGCTGCTCCCGGAGCGCTCCGGGCGCTCCAAACCTGTCCAGCAGGTCAGGAAAGGTAAAACTTTGGAGAAACAGGTCTGCCAGAGCTGGCAGCCAGGAGTGTCTGGATCTCCCTGGGAGCAGTCGCTGTGCCCAGGGACAGAGACTGCAGGCACGGGTGGGGCTGCAGGAATGGCCAAGGTGGGACATGGAGCTGTGCCAGGGAAACTCTGGGAATTCCATGGAATCACCAAGTGGTTTGGGGTGGGAGGACCTTAAAGCTCATCCAGTGCCACTCCTGCCGTGGGCAGGGGCACCTCCCACCATCCCAGGCTGCTCCAACCCAGCCTTGGACACTTCCAGGGATCCAGGGGCAACCACAGCTGCTCTGGGAATTCCATCCCAGCCCCTCCCCACTCTCCCAGGGAAGGATTCCTCCCCAATACCCCATCCAACCCTGCCCTCTGGCACTTGAACGCCATTTCACCTGGGAAAATGCCGCTTCAGGACAGGCACAGGCTCCCCGTGCTCACTGCAGATCCGTTAAGGACTGAAATAGGTGGGAATTTTTCATCCCTTTCCCTGTGGTGGCTGATTTTGCCCACATAAACCTCAGCTCATTTTGAGGAGCCACAACCCCTTGTGTGTCAGATTTCAGTCTCCAAGAAGATCAGCACAGGGCAGCGTTATCATCAGTTCAAGGGGGAAATTGGGATGAGCCTTTTCGGGGTGGGCAGAGCTCAGGAAAGCTGGATATCATGAAGTTACTGCACACTCACTGAGCCTGTCAATCAATGGATACAATTTCTTGCTTCCACTACATTTCTCATTTGTGATTTTCACTTTTTCCCAGGACCAGCATGAACTGTCTAATGGAGGAGGCAAGCAAGATGGAGAAAATCAAATTCCAGCACATCGTCACCATCTACGGCGTGTGCAACAGCCCTCTGGGGATAGTGATGGAATACATGGCCAGGGGCTCCTTGGAGACAATCCTGCCCACCCACAGAATGTCCTGGCAGCTGAAATTCCGGGTGATCCATGAGATGGGCTTGGCCATGAATTTCCTGCACAGCATGAGCCCTCCCCTGCTGCACCTGGATCTGAAACCAGGGAATGTTCTCCTGGATGGGAATATGCACGTCAAGGTACGGCCGTGCTGCTGGGCTTGGGATTCCTCAGATAAGAGAGGGGTGATTTTGGCCAGACGAGCCCAGAATCCCGGGAAATCAGGTTCTCCAGGAGCACTCCATGAAAGACTGACCTGTGGGGGTTTTAAGAAGCAGCTGGTGGGAAGATTTCATGGTCTGAAGGTCTTACAGGGAAATCCGGGCCAGCCCTGGGAATTCAAGGCTCCAGCTGGACTCAGTGGCTGCAGGGTGTCAGGGTTTTACCGAGTTCCAGCTGCTGGGCCCCTCCTCCTGTCCCTGATCCCAAACCAGGATGCGGGAATGTCCAGGTGACAGGAGGAGGGGAGAGTGCGAGCATTTTGGGGCAGTTTCCCGGTTTCCGCTTGCAGATCTCCGACTTCGGGCTGTCCAAGTGGATGGAGCAATCCAGCAGGATGCAGTACATCGAGAGCTCAGCCCTGAGGGGCACGCTGAGCTACATCCCCCCCGAAATGTTCCTGCAGAACAGCAAACCCCCCGGCACCAAATACGACGTGTACAGGTGAGGGCTGCCCCAGGGCACTCGGGGCTGTCCCCGAGCTCTCACTCACGGTGAGGGGGGCTGGAAAACTGCCTCAGGTTGTTTAAATTCTGGATTTTTAGCTTTGTGTTCTGGGTGTTTTGCTCCCAACTTCCATGGTGGAGACTGAGAGGGCGGGGCTCCCTGTGGATAATCCTCATCTCTTCCCAGTGTGCCCATCCCACGGGAGCTGCAGGCTGGAGTGCCCCAGGTGCTGTCACAGCCTCTTTGGTTGCTGGGAGTTCTTGTAAAAATGAGTGAGAACAGAGCCCAGAACAGCCAGTGCTGCTCTTTCATCCCAGTCACTGCTAAGATTCATTTTGGGTTTGAAACAACTCCAACACTCACTTATCTGATCAGTGTTCAGCTTCATGCGGGTCAGGAACAGCTGGAGAAGAGATTTCAACGTGGATTTTCTCCTTTTGGGCTTTGCAGCACATTTGCTGGAGCTCCCTGTCTGTGTCCAGCAATTCCTCGGAGAACCAGCCTCCAAGGCAAGGAGCAAAGGGGGATTTGTGTGGCCACAAGAACCTGCAGTCCCAAGGGCTCTAAACCCTAATGCGAATAAAGTGGCAAAAAGGCACTGAGAGCCTGACTTTCACAGGAAGGGCTCCAAGTCACTCCTTCGCTGTGCAGAGCCTTTGGGGTGTGATGACCCCACTCTTAAGGGAGATGTGTGGGGCAGAATCATCCTTTTGACCTTGGGGGGTGAAATCCTTCTGGTCTGGGAAATGAAATCCTTCCCCCCTGAAGAACTTCCTTCCTGATTTTCCCATTTCTCAAGGAGGCAGGAGCAGTAAACGCATTTCCTGTCCAACTGCTCACGGTCTCTCCTCTCCCGCAGCTTCGGGATCGTCATCTGGGAGGTCCTGATGCAGAAGAAACCTTACGCAGGTAACCTCGAGCTCTGCCCCTATGGAATGCTTGCTCCAGCCTTTTTCCCAGGGCAAGGCCCAGCGTGTGCTGCTGTTCCCCAGGGGCCAACATGATGGCCATCATCGTGAAGGTGGCAGCGGGGAAGAGGCCGGGGCTGGAGCTCGTCAGGGACGACTGGCCCGGCGAGTGTCACCAGATGGTCGATCTGATGAAGAGGTGCTGGGACCAGGACCCCAAGCAGAGGCCAAGCTTTGCAGGTGGGGCTGGGCTGTGGGTGAGCCAAGGGGCAGCCCCATGGGGTTGAGTTCGTTTCATTTTCCCAGTCATTTCTCCGAGGTTTGACTGCCTGGTGCCCCTTAGCTCTCGCTGGCCACTGGGGCTGATGTTGATCTGTCAAACTGAACTGATCACCAGAACCACCAGGCTTAAAGGTGAGGGGCAGAGAATTCGCAGCTGGTTTCGCTGCCCTGCTCCCGTAGCCTCTCTTTGCTCTCCGTGGGCACCTCGGCTCCTTGCTCCGTCTCTCACCTGCACAGGCTCCTCTGGTGCCCACCTTGGGCCTGGAGATGCAGCAGGGCCGGGTAATGCCAGCCCCTGCTGATAAGAGCCCAGCACAGGCAGAGCTGCAGGAGAAACAGCCCTTCCCCTCGCTCGCCCCGTGGGTCCTGCGTGGCTCTGGAGGCCTGGGCAGCCTGCAGAGCTGAGCGCTGTGCCCTGGCAGACATTCCTGTGGAGACAGACGTGCTGCTGGCGCTGATCCAGAGCCTGGTGCTGGACCCGGACAACGAGCGGCTGGTGAGGAAGATGTCCCACAAACCGGCCCTCTCCAGGAGCCAGCAGGTGAGGAGAGCCCCCTGCCCCGCTCAGGAAGTTCCGCTGAGGTCTCTCCCCGTGCTCACCACATCCTGAGGCTGTTTCCCCTCCGAAAGCACCTCTGCAGGGTGCGTCTGCACAGATTGTGCCTCCGTCATTCATTTACGGGGAGAAGACGCTTGCAGATTAATTAACAAATGTGCTCAATTGTAAATAGTCCAAAAGGAAAAGCCTTTTCTGGTCCTGCTCAGGTGAAAGTGGGTTTATCATGTCGACCTCAGTCAGTAAAAGAAACTCAACAGGAACTCAAGCAAACACAGAATCACAGGAGTTCTGCTCATGGCACAGAACTGAGGGTGTTCCAGTTTGAACAACTCTCACAGAAATTAAAAAATTATAGTTTTAAATCCCTGTGTTCCTCTGGCTAAGGAAAAAAACCAGGCTTCTGGATAGTCACAATGTAATCCCAGCTACTGGAGTGTGATTGTGCCTAGAAAACAGGGAGAAATAGGAGTTGGGAACTATTGGTCTTTAGAGGGTTTTGCCGAGCTGTGCAAGGAACCAGAGGCTTGAAGAGGTGGGGGCTTGGGGGTCCCTAAACAACAAAGGAAATAATTTTGGGATGCTGCCATGGGCTCGGGGTGCAGTCAGGAAGCAGAATATGGGTGTGTGTTTGGGAGCAAATGAGCAAGAGGAGGAAAAGCTCATGGATATCCAGGGATCATCCGCAGGCTCCCCCATTCCTGTTGTGTTGTGATTTGCCCAGCTGAGTTTTGGGTGCAGAAACAGGATTGGCTAAAAAACTCTAAAATGAGGACACAAAACTGCAGAGCAGCAGCAAAGAACTTCGTGCAAACATTAGAGGATGCAAACAAACACTTTGTCTTACGGCTTTTTCTTCTCCCCTTCCTGAAAACGAGAATGACAAAGAGGAGTTCACCTTCCCCCGAGACACCAGGAGTGGGGGTAAGTAGGGGACTGACTTTATAATTGAAAATTAAAGAAGAGGAAGCTACAAAAAGTGTCTGGTTTTTTTATGGAAGGATGTGGCTCATAAGGTTTTCCATGTGGGTGACGTTTTAAGGAAAATGAGCTACACAGGAAATAGGTACTGTGGGGGAGAGGCCAAACGTCCCAGTGCACGTCTGGCCTTCTTTTATATTCCTTATCTCTCAACTTCCTTTATTTCATGTCATTCTATGAAGAGTCACCCCCTTCTTGGGAATTTTTCACTCAATTTCCCTCTTTTCCTCCTGTTTTGTGTCCCTGCCTTTAGAAAAGGACACCAGGGAGGCTCCTCTCCCCGCTCCGCGCAGGGAGGCCGAGAGCCCGGCGGAGCTGCCGCCCGAGGAGCTGCGCAGGGTGCACGAGAACGGCCTGACCCTGCTGCACCTGATGGTGCTGCAGGCCAACGTGGCCAAGGTGCGCTTCCTGCTGGGCTGCAGGGCCGGCGTCAACAGCCGGGCGGGCTGCGGCTGCACCCCGCTGCTCCTGGCCGTGCAGAGGCGGCTCCCCGAGATCTGCTCCGTCCTCATCGAGCACGGCGCCGACGTCAACGCGGCCGACGAGGACGGCTGGACCCCGCTGCATTTCGCCGCCCAGCACGGCGATGACCGCACGGCGCGGCTGCTGCTGGACCACCAGGCCCGGGTGGACGCCCAGGAGCAGGACGGGTGGACCCCGCTGCACCTGGCGGCCCAGAACGACTTTGAGAACGTGGCGCGGGTGCTGCTGTCCCGCCAGGCCGACTGCAACACGCAGGAGGTGGACGGCAAGACCGCCCTGCACGTGGCCGCCTGCTTCGGCCACGTGGGCCTGGTCAAGCTGCTGGCCAGCCAAGGGGCCGACCTGGAGAGGAAGCAGAAGAACCTCAGGACGCCGCTGCACGTGGCCGTGGAGAGGGGCAAGTTCCGGGTGGTGCATTACCTGCTGAAGAACGGCGTCGCGGTCAACAGCCTGGACCAGAACCACTACAGCGCCCTGCACCTGGCCGTGGTGAGGGGGAAATACCTGATCTGCGAGAAGCTCATCAAGCACGGCGCCAACGTGGAGCTGAGGACGGACAAAGGCTGGACCCCGCTGCACCTGGCCTCCTTCAAGGGCCACATCGAGATCATCCGGCTGCTGAAGGGCAGCCACGCCCGGCTGGACGCCAAGGGCGCCATGGACTGGACGCCGCTGCACCTGGCCACGCGCTACGGGGACGAGCCGGTGGTCAGCGAGCTGCTGCGCTGCGGGGCCGACCCCAACACGGCCGAGAGGGCCCACTGGGCCCCCCTGCACTTCGCCGTGCTCAGGGGCTCCTTCCTCAGCGTCATCAACCTCCTGGAGTGCCGGGCCGACGTCAACGCCCGCAACAAGGTGGGCTGGACGCCGCTGCACCTCGCCGTGCTCAAGGGCAACATGGCCATCATCAAGACCCTGCTCAAGGCCGGGGCTCTGCTGGACGTGGAGGACATCACCGGGTGCACGGCCCTGCAGCTGGCACTGAGGCACCAGAGGGAAAACATCATCACCCTGCTCCAGGGCAAGGAGTGCGCGGGGAGCAAAGCCGGGAGCAGGACTCTGAACGATGGGAAGATGCCAAGAGCCAGGCTCATCCCGGGAAGGACAGATTTGTAAATTCATCAGCTCTGGAATTTACAGCTTGAGCTTTCCCACGCCGGGTGTGATGCCCCAAAGCACCTTGTCCTGTCACCTGCTGATTGCAGGAAAAGATTGCCCTGTTCCAAATGGAAGTTTTCCAGCATGAACACTACAAGAGTAGAAGAAAATGAAGTTATTTGGTGGCGAGTTCTTTTCCAAGCTTGCAGCACATTTTGGCTTGATGATACTTTAGGCAGCGCTTTCCCATTTAATCCTTCCTGTGCAGGGATTTATGCACCCCCTGTTCGCACAGGCGGTGCTGAAGCTGTGCACAGCACAGACACGTGTCTTACTGCTTTTATTCCATGTTTTCCTACAGAGAAAATTGGTGTAAAGTGGCCCTGGCACAGGTGGGAATTGAATCGTGAGATTCTCACCTGCTGCTGGCACAGCAATGTGTCAGATTTCCTGACATCTCCTTTCTGAAACGAGAATCAAATAAAACAAGGAAGGAAGGAAAAATCGCTGGCAGAGAGCATTGAAATGGGTGCAGCACAGGGAAAAGAAATTCCAGAACAATCACACACGAGACCTGGCTCTTTGCAGGTCAAGCTTTGAGTCACGTCTCTGGTGGGAAATAATTCCTGCTTTCCTTCAGGAAGATGTTCCTTGATGGCTCCTGTGAAAGAACCGTCATCTCGGAGGATTTGATTGCAGTGTGACAGTGAGCAGCTCGTGTGTGCAGCTCTGACAATCCCGCTGCGCCTCCCGAGCGTTCCCAAGCGCGCCTGGTGGGTGATGACTTGTCATGGCCCTCAGCGGCGAAGAGGCTGAAATAGAAACAAACAGCCCCAGCTCTGCAGGGGGGACGTTGCTGGCTGAGGGCAGGAGATTAAATGGGTTAAAAAGATGGGTGAAAAAGCCCAACCTCCACTGATTTCGTTTTATATTAACTTAGAATATTGATGTGCATGGTATTCAAACCCGGGTTTTCGTGATGCTCTGACGCCAAAGCAAAGCCTTGAGGTATCATTTGAAATTAATTGAACCACAATGATTCATTTTTAACATTTGCCATCGGTGAAGCGGGGAGCTGGGCAGCTTAGGAAGCGAAATTCTGGTGACATTTTGGGTTGCAGGGAGTGCAAAAATGGACTTTTTTTTTTGCAACCACCAAAAAGAAAAAAAAAGGCAGCTTGATGTATTCAGAAATTCCTCAGGAATTGAAGCAGGGAGACAGCAGGAAGATTCTGGTTTATGGTGCAGGTCCTCCAAGGGCTGGAGAAGGAAAGGGAATGCTCAGAGCTGTAACTGAAGGATCTGTGGAGCCTGTGCCCATCAACCGCATGGAGTGAATCTTCCACCCTCTGGGCCAGCATCTCCTCCGTTTTCCTCCTCCCTTTCCCCAGCCGTGTGGGGCATTAAGAGCTTGGCATTTCCCTCGTTTACCTGCCCCTGCTGTTCCATACATTTTGTCCGAGGGGGAACGGCCTGGCTGGGAGGAATTCTTGGGACGCTCAGCCCTTGCTGTGCAGCTCCTTCCCTCAGCTCCAGCTGTATTGATTCAGCAAATGTCTCCCCTGCTCGGTGTCATTTGAAATATTTACCCAGGAAGAAAAGAAATCTGATTGCCACATAATTCAGCAGCTCCTTTCTGTCCCCGCTCCAGCAGAAAAACAAAACCCGGCTCGGATGCCATCGAACGTTCTCTACAAGAGCTTAATTAAATTTATAATGAAAATAACAGGGGATTAAGAAGACACGAGGGAAATGCATTGCTCTTGCAGAGCATTCCAGAGGTGATAGAAGCAATTTGCAGAGAAAATTACCTGTTTGCTGCTCAGTTTCTATAGAAATTAAATGAGTCTTTACAAACTCTGGAAAAGTGCATTCCAGCCTCCGCTTTGTGACTGTGCAACTTGCAGCTTCTTTCTAAAATTATTCATAGATCTCCATCCCCCCTCCCCCCCCACTCTCTTTTTTCCCCCCCTTTTTCAACTCCGTTTCAGTCTTTTGTCCCTGCTGATGAATCTGCCGCTGATTATCTCATGTTCTTACCCGGGAGCTGCCCGAGTTCACGGCCGAGGCAGCTCCTGGCAGGGGATGGGAGCAGCAGCAGGGCAGGAATCTCCTACACAGCTCATTTAGATTCAAAAAGATGAACATTTTTTGCCCTTTACGCCTCAAAAATCATGTTTTTAAGGTGCCCAAAGCTGCCTGGGTGACCAGAGCGGTGCTGCTGACCTCACCAGGGAGTTGCGTGGCGTGGATCTGGAGTGCTGCCCCGAACTCTCTGTCCTGTGGCAGCTCCGAACGCCCTGAGCCACGGGAATGTTCTCCCATCAGTGACATCTCGGAGGGTTTTTCTCCGAGAACCCTGGAATGGTTTGGGTCGGTCCCTTGGCTAAGACGGAAAACCGGAGGGGGCGAATTTCAGATCCCGTAAAGGTGATCCTGCTGGAGCCACCCTGTGCTCTGGAAATCCTGGGATGCACTTTGGGCTCCCTGAATTCCCTTTCCATCGTTTCCACCCGACACAAACGGACGTGACTTTCGAGATGCAGGGTGCGACTTTTAGGACGCAGCGTTCCCCACACACGAACGTGTGAGTAAATAAATCAAACCCAGTGATTTTAAACAAAAAAAAACCTTCAGAGTAAATAAATCCACAGAACCAGGGAACGCTTCCATGAAAGCTGGGGCTGGCATTGATTTCCAGAGTGCTCTCTCGGCGCTGCAGCTGACTGTGATATAAATTTTCTGATGTAAAATTGGTTTGGAGGGGAGATGCTTGTCGTGATCAAAACGTGGACATTTCAGTGAGAAGTGTAGCTCCTCTGTGGGGGAATGTTCACGGGAAAATGTCTGGGAATGAAGTCAGTAAAATCCACGTTTTGCTTTGCTCCTGCTTCCCAGCGACCGTGATTTGTTTGTTTGGCAGCGCTGCAATTATGCAGATATGGGATTAAATTAAAATTAAAATAATGCTGCATTTTAGAGGAAAAGGGTTCTGAATAAATACAGCTTGTGGAGGAAAAAAAAAAAAAAAAAACCTTTATTTTTAGCAGAAATGCTTGTTTTTTTCCATAGCCCCTTAGGTGTGGAAAATCAAGATGTTTCTGACAGCAATGATGTGAATGTAGGAGGCAGCGATTTTAATGTAAGAAGAAATAGTGAATTCTCCGTGTTTCTTGTTCTGCAAGGAGGTGGCTGCAGGCTCTGCCGTGTCGGGGTGAGCCGGGCCTGGTCCTGCACCTCCCCAAGGCCTGCCAGGATCCACCCCTGCTCCATCCCTGCCCTGGCTGCTGCCCAGCTCCGGGGAGCTTTTCCATCCCCTCCCTTTGAGATAAAACCACGCTCTCGCCTCAAGAAGAGCTCCCCAGCCAGGCCTATCAGGGCTCACAGGTGTGAGCTCCACTTCCATTAGAATAATGGCAAAAGGGGCCTGGCTGGGAATCAAGGAGCACTTGCTGTTTCCTCCTCGCAGGCATCTCATCCCCGGCAAGTTTAACATCTTCTGATCAGCTGCTGCTTCCCTCTCTTCTGGCTCAGAGCACTGCAGGAAGCCCTTCTCTTGTGCAATTTGCTACCGGCCTCATTCTCTTCTTTGGGAAAAAAAAAAACAAACCCAAAAAAATCCACAAAGCCAAGCCCAAAAGTGATTGTTTTCAAAGCCCGGGGTTTTTGGTGGAGTTCAGCTCTGCGGGGGCGGTTTGGTGAGGAGGTATCGCAGCCCAGACTCCCATTTTGGCAATTCAGGGCTGCTCACACCCTCTGTGGCCTGGGGAAAACCTTGTGTGCCCAGACAAGGCCCAGGAGAAGAGATTGATATCCCTCCCGTAAGAACAAGAGGGCAGCTCAGCGGTTCGGAGCCGTAAATCTGCTGGCCAGCCTGGGTTTTGGGGGTGATGGAATCGTGGAACCTGGGAGCCTCAAAAGCTCTTTTTGTGGCAAGGATCGGTGCTACCAAGAGCAGTGCGCTGGGAGGAGCAGAAAATCATCCCTGGGACGCATCGCTCTGAATTTCCCTTAAAAAAAAAATTATCAGTTACAGGGATCACCTCCAGAAAACCCGGAGGACACAACTGAACTCCCCACCCTGGCGGGAATGGCTGCGGAATGAAAATAAATAAATAACCCCCAGCAGTTAGGAAATATCCCATGGAAGATTCCGAGTCCATCTGGAGCAATTACAGAGAGGAGCATCAGGCCAGGGTCAGCAATCAGGAGCTGCACTAATTAGCTGCTGCAACGAGCCTTTGTCTGCTGCTCCGGCTGCTCGGCCGTTCCTTCAGAAATAAAAGAGAAACATTATGGACGGTGAGAAAATTCAGCTTGGACAGAGCGGAGGTTTTGGGGCATTTCTGGCCTCGTTCCACGGCGCCTTCGCCACTCTCCAGCGAGGCGGAGCCGGGTTCTTATCACCAGCACGATTTTATTGCTGCTCTTCGGGCAAACTTTTAATATCTGCTCCAAGCAGGAGAGGAAAATTCCTTACGAGGAGCTCAGGGAATTAATTTTCTCGCCTTGGAAAAGCCTTCACTCGGCCAAAAGGTTTTGCTGAGGCTGCCCTGGCTTCATTTTGTTGAAGGCTTTGTTTTCCAAGCCCCGGCAGGATTTCTCCCGGGAGAGCTGAGTGGGGCTGTTCGCTGCCCAATGTGCTGCTCCTTCTGGCTGAGCACGGTCGTGGTTCTGCTCCGGGGAATGCTGCAAAATGCCAGAGGACATAAACCCACTCAGACATTCAAAAGGAACGGGGAAAAATCAACAACCGCTGCGGAAGAAAGAGACAAAACCAGAGAAAATGTGGAATCCTTCTAAAATCTGGTGAGACCCCTGGAAAAATGGGTGGTTTTGAGGTAATTTTGGGAATCTGGGAGCAGCTTGTGGGGCTTCCTGCTGCACCTCCTTGGCCCCACGGAATCATTCATGTTGGAAAAGGCCTCCAAGATCGTATTTCCCAACCTTTTCTAGAGCCCAGCCAGGACAGCAAGGAAGCCCAGGCTCCGGAATTCACCTGGAAAATCTGGGCCTTGGCCTCACTGTGTTTGTAGGCAGAGGCGGAACATTTCAAATTATGCCTAAACCGTACGCATGGATTTGGGAGTTTTGGAGGCTTAGCCAGCTGGAGGATGAGTCTTGCTGCAAAAGCAGCTTTTTGCCGGGGAGTTAAACCTGCCAGGGAGCCCGTGCAGCTCCTCCTCCCCGAACACCCTTCTGCCTTCCTCGGCAGCACAGGGATGTGCTGGGGTGAGCCCCTGGAATGTCACCCACAGCGGGACAGCTTTTCCTCCAGGCTCTGGGGTTTAAGTGCCCGTTCCCAGCCCTGCCAGGCTGGCTGGGTGAAGAAGAGCGTCTCAGTCGACTCACAGAAAACTTCCCTTTGCTTCTTTTTTTTTTTTT
>VZRN01003362.1:34686-45116 GCA_013397935.1 Dasyornis broadbenti
TCGGCTTTCCCCAGAGCCCAAGAACCATCCCGTGCTGCTTCCTTCCTTCCTTCCTTCCTTCCCCGGGGCTGGCAGCCCGTCCCGGGGGTGCTGTGGCCCCACCAGGGCAGGGCTGCTGTTGATTGCCTGCAGCAGGGAGCAAGCACAGCTCCACCGCTAAGATCTGCTCACTTGGCTCATTAGCCCTCGGCTCTTCCCCGGGCCCAGCATGGCAGCTGGGTAAGGCACAATGTTTTCCTCGCGTTTAAAAGGGTTTCTGCTTCGCTTCTTAAGTCTCTTTAAAGGCATTTCTAGATCTGTTAATTATTCATTACGCCTTAATTACGTTTAGTCCACCGTGATCAGACTTTCTTTGGGGGAGAAAGTTGTTATTTGTGAGTCAAAAGCTCTTTACGAAGCAGGCAGGCTGGAATTGGCAGAAAGACTTGGGGGAGCAGTTGGAATTATTAAAAGAAGCTTTGATTAAAGACAGGGAGTTAATTTAACGAGAGTAACTGGTTTTATCTTTTTGTTTGTTTTTTCTGGGAGTGCAGAGCAGAGCACAGCCATGGATGTGTCAGGCCTGACCTGGAGCCAGAGGACTCGCTCAGGTGCCCCAGGAGATGGGCAGATCATTCTTTTTATCTCTGCTGGGTGCTGTGAATGGGTTTTGTCCACAGGCTCAGAGGTAAAAATTGGCTGCAAGGGTGAACCTCAGAGTGGCTGCCTTTGATCCTGCCAGGCTCGGGTCAGACAGGCTGAAAACAACCTGGAGTGTGTCCTGTCTCAGCTGAAAACACAATTTATTCTGTGTTTGGGAGGGGACAGGGCACTGGAGCTCCTCATTTTCCCTCAGTCCCGGTGGCACTGAGGTGAATCATCCGACAAGGAGAATTCAGCCTCATCTGAACTCAGCAGCTCTGGAGATTCTGGTTCCTGCATGAACTGAGGGCTTCAGGGCGGGGATTATTCTGGGTTGGTTCAAAACTGAGCAGATCTTTGGATCTGAAACGCCATTAAACTGAAATTGAATTTGTTAGTTCATGGAGATGGACAGACAGTTTTCATTCCTAGCAGTGGGAAGGATTTTCTTTTCGTTATTATTTTTTCTGCTTCTTCTTTTATATCAGGAAAATAATTTTTATTTAAAAAGTGCTGCTGAAGCCTGGCTGAGGACTCACCTGCAGAAACACCAAACCCTTCAGTGTGCAGCTTGAGCAAACAGAGCAACATCAAATAGAAATATTCCTAAATGAAATAATGAATTTCTCCAGCATAAACTCAGCTGGGCACTTCTGCTTTCCACCCCTTCCTTCTCCAGTCCTCCCCAGCCACCTCTGCCTGGGAGAGGAGAGAAATTTCAGACCCTTTCCTTCCTGCCTGCGTCTTCCTGCCCCTTTCCTTTCCGAGTCTGATTCTCGTGGCTTCAGGCAAGGCCGACACCAGAATTCTCGAGGATAGACTGGGATAAGGGAGGAAAAGGGAAAACAAAGTCTGAAAAGCAAGTCAGGAAAAAGACAAATCCCATCTGCAGGCAGATTCTCCAGTGGGTGTTTGAACTCTGGAGCAGAACCGTGGCTCCCTGGGGCCTGAGCCCTCGGAGCCGAGCGCCAGCGCTGGTGTAAAACACAACAAAGCAATCAGATCAACAGCAGGGTGGCTTGTGCAAGTCTCTATTTAATTACAGTGCTGCATGAAGACATTGGGTGGTGTCACATGTACCTGTGATGGGCATTTTATACATTCCCGACTCCCTGGGGAGCCGTGTTTGCACTGGAGATTTTCACCACAAGAGGTAGTGGCTTTATTTTTTTCCCGTTTTCCCTTTTTTTTTTTTTTTTAATTTCAGCAGGATTGGATAAGCTGGTTAAACCTACTGGAGTTAATTTACTCTTCAGCCAGGAAGATAAACAGTTCTGTGGAGTGGGAGCAAGCAGGCAAGCAGCAAATACAGCGCAGGCAGAATTCACTGGCTTTTAATTCAAACCTGTTTGGGGGTGCAGAGAGCCCCAGGCAGGGCTCCAGCGAGCTGGGAATCACAGGGAGGGGAAGCAGGAACAGGAAGACTCCATAAGCAGAACTAAAGCTTCCATTATAAATCATGAATCACAAAAGAAGGGCTGGAGCAAGGGCCTGAAGTTCTCGAGGAACAAAGAAATGAAATCTTCTCCTTTAGGTGGTTTTTAAAACCAGCTCGGGGCCCTTCCCAGCACCAGCAGCAGGTCCTGCCAGCAGAGGTCTTTGGGGAAGCAGAGGTTTTGGTTTCCCAGAGTGGGAGGAGCAGTGAGGTCTGGGTTTGCCAGGCTCGGAGCTGTGGGGTGCAGCCGCCTCGTGCTGGGCTCTGAGAGCTCCCACAAACAGGTTCCACCCCAGCCACCGCTGCTCCCCGGGGCAGCACGGGCTGTCCTTGCTCTTGGCGTTGCTTTGTTCCTTGGAAAAGCCAGAGGTGAGGATGAGTTTTTGGTGCTGAAGGCGCAGCTCAGGGGTGCAAAGTGCTCTCGTTTGTTGTCTGGAAGGGTGGGAGTTGTCTGGGGAAGGAAATCCTGCTGCAGGGACGGCCAGGCCTGGCACTGCCGCCTTCCCAAGGGCACTGGGGATATTCCCATTCCCACAATTTAGGAAGGAATGGCTTAAAATATCCTGGGGGTGAAGGATGGGCTGCAGGTAATTCCTCCCAGCGAATATTGAAGCTCTGAGAAATCACACCTGGGGCTTTTTCTGGCAACACATAAAGGACAAAGGCCCTTTTCCGGCAGCGTTTTTTTCCCCCTCCATGACATTTTGGAGGAGTTTTTCAGGTAGTGAGTGGTTCAGGTGGACTGAGCTGTAAGGTGCTGCTTCTAAATCCAGAAACAAAATTTTGGGAGCAAGGTTCACGGCGTTGGAGATGAGGATTTTCCATAACACTGGACACAAAGTAAAATTACGGCACAAGATTAAGATATTACCAACACTCTACTCATCCTGAGGGCTCACACCAGGTTTTGGTGCAGGGCAAACATCACCTGTGGCAACTGATAAATGGTTTAAAGCTTTTCTGTCTACATATGACATTATGTGGTGTTTTGGTTCAGCTCCCCGCCTGTTAATCCCTAAATCAAATGGCTCTTTCTGCTTGCAAGTAAGTTAGAAAATGGACCAGGGGCTTGTTGCTGTTTTTCTGCCCCAAAACCTCCTGACTTCACATCATTCTATGAGTATTGGGATACGAGTCTGAGTTGATTCCCATCACTGAGTGAACTTGTTTGGTTAAAACTGGGGTGGGGGGGAAGGAACAGCTCACGAGTGCCTGGGATCTGTCGAGCTGGAGCTCCCAGTTCTGCAGTTTTTAGCTTTGGGGGTGTTCAAATGTAACACCAGGCTGGGGGCTGGATGTCAGAATCCCTGGATATCAGCCCAACCTGGGAACGCCAGCTTTAGAACAGAAACCTCTGGATTAAGGTGGCACTGTTGCTTCGATTTCAGAAAACAGCCAGGATTATGTGATGGAGCTGCTTGGCAAAATCTCATCCTGAATCAGAGCTGGAACACATCCCACCAGCCCAGGAAAATGCTCTGTTAGCAACACAGGAAATCCAGGCAATTAAAGGAAACCTTGGCAGATCTTCACCTCATCTGAAGCAGGAACTGAGGGAATATCCCACAAACTGCATAGAGAGAAGAGGGATTCTATTGCTCTCCCAGCTGTGTTTTCACTCCTTTAGAAAACAGCAGGAACCTGCACCCTGGGAGTCTGCCCCTGCTTGTGGCTATTGCAGCCCTCTGCTGCTCCCCAGCCTGCAGGAATTTCGAGCCAGACCTATTGCCACCTCGCTTTATTCGCCTTGCTGTGGCTTATTTACAGAGATATTGCAAAAGAGAGTGTGAACGGAGCACGAGGAGCAAGTGCAGCGTGGCTTTGGCAGTGCCAGACTCAGCGTGGTGAAAGGATGCTCTTGTGGGGGTTCAAATCCTAGAATCCATGGAAAAATAGACAGCAGAGAGTGAGAGACGCTGGAAACATCCAGACCTTTCCAGAGTCCAGCTTGGACACGGGAGCTGGTCCAGGTGGGGGCTTTGTTGGGGTTTGATTCTGGCTTTTTCCAAAATGCACAGTTTTATCTCCTTGACTGTTGGTTATATTAGGCACAATGTTATTCTGCGCTCTCCGTGGAGAGACAGAGGCAAATCAGAGCCGAGGTGCTCCTTGGGGCCCCTGGTTCAGGTGAGAAGAGCCAGCCCTGGGCTGGCTGGGTGCCCAGGGTGGCCCTGAGGCGCCGGGGGCTGCGGGTGCCTCCCCTGGCACGGTGTCCCGGTGTCTGCACATTCACCACCTGCCACCCCTGCCGGGAGCGGCCCCTGGGCACAGCCTGGAGATGAGATGCTGGTGGGCAGAAATCGCTGATGAGAGATGAGGGGGTCCTGGTGGATGGGCACCATGCAAGGCAAGGTTCCGCTCCTTGAGTTTCTCTCTCCATCTCTCTCTTTTTTGTTGTTTTTTGGCTTGGGCTCCAAAATCCATCCTATTTATTCCTATTTACACCGATGCAGTGGTTTGACGTGAGGCTGCTGCCCCCTCCTCCCTTCCAGCCATGGCTTGTAGGCCCACGAGGGCTCAGGTCTGGGGGTGGCACAACCTTCTCGACCCGCCTGGGGACCTCGGAAAGTTTCTGGGTTGGTTTGTATTGAATTTCTGAAGGCTTCAGCAGTTGAACACCGGGTGAGTCAGCTCGAGGTGAAGGCAAAGCTGCTGCACGGAGCTTGCACAGGCCCCGTGTGGCTCCTGCTGCCAAGCGGGAAGGACGGCCTCGTCTTTGGTGAGAGCTGAGCCAGCGCTGCCTCCTGTGGCCCCGTGGCCACTCTGTGTCCAGTGCCCTCCGGGCCAGGTGGCCACGGGTGAGAACCGAGCGGGAGTGCCTCGATCTTTGCACTTCCACTTCCAACACAGTGTGGGGGTGGCTCTGAAAAGCGCCCTTGGGACTGGTCCAGAGGTCACCCCGAGGGGTGAGAGACCCTTCCACCTCGCTCCATCCCCACGAGGCGCTCGGGCAACTCCAGAGCTCCAGCCCCCATCCCCGGCTGCCCCGCTGTGCGTGAATGGCGTCGCTTCCTCTTCCCCCTCCATTCCTAAAAAAAAATGCGGGTGCTGTTTGTGACTTTTAGCAGTGGAGGATCTTCATGAAAGCCTTGCGAAACTCGATGTTGAAGGTGGTGTAGATAATCGGGTTGACAGCGCTGTTGACATAGCCGAGCCACGTGAAGGCGCTGTACATGGCCGGCGGGATGTTGCAGTCGCAGTGCATGTTCAGGATGTGAGTGATGAAGAACGGGAGCCAGCAGATGATGAAAACACCTTGGGGGAGAAAAGGAGAGAGGAGGATTTTGATTGCTGAAAGCTGGGCAGATTCTCGGGCTGTGAGAACAGTAAGGTTCTCTTTGGGAGAAGGGGAAAACATCTCCCAGAGGAATGAGCTTTGTGTTTGCTCAGTCTCCTGGTCTGTGCTCTACCCAGGTACTAAAGAACTCCTCTGCTCCTGTCATGAGCCCAGACAGAGCAGAAACTTTGATTTTCCTGCTCCTGTCATGAGCCCAGATAGAGCAGAAACTCTGCCTGTCAGAGTTGCCAGCCTTGCTGAGCTCTGCTGCCTTTTGCTCCAAACAGCCCACGAGCTCTTCCCCCGTTTTGGGAGCCCGGATGCCCCAGGGAGGGGCAGCTTTGGGAGCCTTTGGTGCAGCCCTGGCAGCTGTGCTGGTCAGGGAGGAGGGACCCTGCCGTGGGCAGCCCCTTGCCTGCCTGTTCCCTACTGAACCGAGGGAAATGATTTCTGAGTGGGGCTGGGAAACACCGGGCACAGGGACTGGGATTTCTGCAGGGCCCCCAGGGCAGCCAGGGCACGCTCTCACCGAGCACGATGGCCAGCATCTGGGTGGCTTTCTTCTCCTTCTGCTGGGACAGTTTCCTCCTGATCACGGCCTTGAGCAAGTTCCTCGTCTTGCCGTTGGGCAGGGAGTGGATCTCGAAGACCTTGGCTGTGTGGTGGGATTCTTTGGCATGGCCGTTCTTCTCCACCTTCCCAGGGCTGTTCAGGGGTGCCTGCAGGGTAGAGTTGTTGCCCCGATTAGAAGCAGCTGGCACAATCAGCTGGTGGTTACTTGGTGCTGTGGGTTTGAGGGCGGTTTTCTCAGGGGGACTGGTACTGGACACCATCTCCATTTCCATCTCTTCTATGTGACTCTCTGCCTCCTGGACAAGAATCAAATGTCCACAACATAATGACAGGTAAATACACAGAGAGGATCAATGAACATTCCTTACAGAGTGAAGCTGGACGATGCTGGAGAACCGTCAGTCCCTCTTCTCCCTCCCTGCGTGGCGCTGGAGGAGGGGCTGTGGTGTGCTTACGGATATTTTGGGCAGATGGGACTGACAGAGCTGCACTGGAGGATTCTCCTTTTCGGCACAAAGAGGCTCAGAAATGGGAGAGAAGCTGTCTCCACTCTCCAGAGATTTTTGTTCAGGTTTTCGGAATGCAGATAAATAAAAATGGAATCAACAACCAAAACCCAACAAAGCCGATGCAGTCCAGGATTTAAATAACAGAGAGGAGAAGGAAATCAAAGGCACAAAAATGTTCAAATGCTGTGGCTTTTAGAGCTGATCTTTAGGTGAGCTTAATCTGGCTTTTTGAGCTCTGTGAGCTTAAAACCCCTGCTTCACTCTAAGGAATGGGCAGACTGTTTCAATTTTGAGATTGAACGGTAACCTTTGCTCTTAAGTTTATTCTTCTCCCACCCTACATAAAACAACCTCGTGTCCTGAGGGAGAAGGGGAAGGCTGAAGGCTCTGGAAAGCTCCCACTTCTCTTTAACACTCACCACTTTGCGCTTATTAACTTGGAAGCTCCCATTGGACTTCACAATAACTGTGCAGAGCTTGACGTCTTCTGGATGAGTGCATTTGTCCTAAGGGGCAAGCACCAGCTCAGAGGTTACACAGGCAGAGAGGGGTTGGGAAGGGAAGCTGGTAAGGGAAGCACGTGGGGACACAAGGGAATTGATCAGGAATTCATCAGAGTGGCTGAGGTGCCGGGCAGGATGGAAAACTGCCGTGGAGGAGCAGCGATGGAGGCTGCAATGAACTTTTCACTAGAGGGAGGAGACCTCGAAGCTCTGCTGGTGTTTGTCTGTCCCGGCCTCGCTGCCTCCTTCCCAGAGGCGGCACAGTTTGCAGCTGGAGCCCCTGGGACTGCCCATCCCCGCTGGCTGTGCTGCCAGAGCGGCGTTTGGAGCGTGGGAGTGAGAGCAGCCGGCCCAGCTGGGCTCCCTCTCGCTGCTTCCCTGCAGAGCTGCCCTCCCCAGCGTGGGCTGTGCACCCCAGCCCTGCCGAGCACTGCCCTGAGCTCTGGGCACCTCACAGCAGCTGGAGGGGGTGACAAGAGCTGGAGAGGGGCTTGGAGTGAGAGGGCACGGGGGAATGGCCTTGAGCTGAAGGAGGGTGGGTTTTGATCGGATATCAGGGAGAAATTCCGCCCTGTAGGGCTGGCAGGCCCTGGCACAGGGTGCCCAGAGCAGCTGTGGCTGCCCCTGGATCCCTGGCAGTGTCCAAGGCCAGGTTGGACAGGGCTTGGAGCAGCCTGGGATAGCGGGAAGTGTCCCTGCCTGTGTCAGGAGGTGGAAAAGATGGGTTTTAATGTCCCTTCCACCCCAAACCATCCTTGATTCTGTGATTCTGCAGAACTGGCACAAACAAAGGTGCCACCCCTGGGTCCCCCAAGCCAGCCCAAGGAAATGCTCTGGGTCAATGCAGCAGCTCCTGGCGCCGATCTGCTGCTGGAGCATCCCCTGAGATCCAGGGGGAGGCCTGTGGAGCACCAGCCAGTGAGCTGGGACCCCAGGGTGTGCAACTGGAACCCCTTAGTGTGCAGCTGGGACCCCCAAATGTGCAACTGGGACCCTGGGGTGTGCAACTGGAACCCCGGGGTGTGCAGCTGGGACCCCCAAAGGTGCAACTGGAACCCTGGGGTGTGCAGCTGGGACCCCAAACTGACCACAGCATCCACCCTCGTGTGCCAGTGTTTGGCCTAGTCCAGCCAGAGTGGTTTGGGGCAGGAGGAAGAGGATGATGAGCAGGGAGGAGGAGGAGGATGGGCAGTGCTGGATACCTTCAGGGGGGCCTGCGTGTCCGAGTCCAGCACGTGGCTGCTGCGCTTGGTGCTGACGCGCTTCCTGCGGCGCCGCAGCACGATGTAGATCTGCACGTAGACCAGCAGGGTGACGATGAAGGGCACGTAGAAGGACACGATGGACGAGTACACCACGAAGGCAGGGTTGCCGATGATGCACTCCTTCTCATCTGCAAGAGAAAGCCTTGCAGGATTGCTGTCCCCGCTGAGGGAGCCCCACGCCAGCTCCCCTCAGGCTGCCGGGAGTCATATCGCCCCAAAATCACCCCAAAGTCACCCCAAAATCCCTGGCTGTTCCTTGCCTTGCAGCTAAAGGCTGCTGACCCTGCTGTATCCACCCCAGTCCTCCCGGAAGCTGCCAGTGCTTTTCTCTGGTGCCTCAGGGAAGGTTTTGCCCCATGGCTTTTCTTCTTGTGTGTTTTAATAGAAGAAGGATTTTGAATTCGTAGTGGACAAATGCTAAGGTGACATTGAGCAGTGTTGTGTGAACTTCTACATCACCTCAGCTCTGATGAGCCTGAAACTCTGGTCTGGAACAGCAAGAGATGAAACAGACCCAGAAGCAGCTTGCAAATAGTGAGGGATGACAGCGGGAGGAGAGAACACTGCAAATACCCCTCAAACCTGATCCCACGTTTATTCCTGGCTCCCTGGGGACCCAGCAGACAGCAGGAGGCAGCTGCAGCTGGCCCAGCACTCACCTGTGTTGTTGAGGCCGAAGAGGAGCGGGCAGGAGATGGCAAAGGAGAGCACCCAGACCACGGCGATCATGAGGGTGACCCTGCGCTTGGAGCTGTAGCGGGTGTTGTAGAGCATGGGCATGGCCACGGCCGTGTACCTGCAGGGACACACACAGCGGCTGCTGCCACCCTGCCCCGGCTGGGAACCGAGCAGCAAGGCCTTGCAAAGGGAGGGCCTCGCTGCCCTCGTAAAATCCTCGCTCACTTCTGCTCCTCGGGCTGAGCAGAGAGCATTCTGGGAATGGCTCAGCTGAAGCAGAGGTGAAAAACAAGTGACAGAGCTGGAAAACAATTGTTAGAGCCAATGGGTGCTCCCAGCGTGGGGCTGCTGCTTGGTTCCACCTGATGCGTGTTCCTGCCGTGGTTCATGGGGGTTGGTTCAACACATTTGTTGTGCCTCACAAGGTTGGGAACTCAGAACAAAGGAACCGTTTAGGAACCCTGGATTTTTGCAATAAAATGTCTTTGCTGATCCCCATCTTGTGGAGCCCATGCCATCGACCACCGCACTGGCCCAGCGAGACAATGGCAGGCAAGGCGGGTTTCACGTGTCCCAAGGTGGCTGCAGCCCCTGGGCCAGGAGGTGTGAGGCAGGGTCAGCTCAGCACCGCATTTTCCTTCCACTCCTTCCCGCTAATGCACCATCCCAGAATAAAAACAGAAGGACCAGACTCATGGCAACATGGACACAATTCCATCTGCATTCTCAAAACCAGACTCT
This sequence comes from Dasyornis broadbenti, assembly GCA_013397935.1. Taxonomy (NCBI): domain Eukaryota; kingdom Metazoa; phylum Chordata; class Aves; order Passeriformes; family Dasyornithidae; genus Dasyornis; species Dasyornis broadbenti. Next base: position 44,289 of record VZRN01003362.1, read on the forward strand.
CTGGGCCTCCTGACGGAATTCCCTGCTCAGAGCTCATCGAGATCCTGTAAATCGCTCTTCAAAAAGCTCTCACCATTTCCAAGCCTGGAGTCCCAGGTAAAGCGAGACCACACGGAGGTGGCTGGGACTGGCTGGCCTGGGTGTGGCACGGGCTGGTGGCACGGAGGCCTCACCTGTCAATGCTGATGGCACAGAGGTTGAGGATGCTGGCCGTGCACATCATGACGTCCAGGGTGACAAAGATGTCGCAGTGGATGCGGCTGAAGCGCCACTCCCCAACCACCTGCAGAGAGAGAGGGCAGGGCTGGTGAGAGCACGGCCTGGGGCTGGGCAGAGGGCACCAGAGGAGAGAGAGCTTGGCACTGAGAGAGAGGGGTGGGTGTTTGGAGAGGTGCTGGCTCAAGGCAGAACTCTGCCCCTTCCAAACCATTCCCCCAGGGCTGCTGTGATCCCACCCTGCCCAGCCCCACCCTGCTGCTCCGCATGGATTCAGTCAGCCCCATCAGCAAACCCGGGCTCAGGCACATTGTGGTGACATCAGGGAGCACAAGGCTCCTCCAGGTCAGAGGGAAAGATGAAGGAGCTTAAAGAGCTCTCTGAAGCTTTTCAAGGCAGGGTGAGGAAGGAAATACTTTCATTTCAATTCCTAAGCACCTCTAATTGTACTTACACCCTTTTCTTAGACAGTTTTTCCAGTTATACCCAACAAAAGTCAGCAGCAGACAAGCAGGAGCTTCCCTTCAATTCTTAGTTTAAAAAATCGGGGTAGACATTCCTCACCTTTATCTGTTTTTTTTTTTTTTTTTTTTTTTTTTTACTAGAAATGCT
>VZRN01003362.1:45154-70959 GCA_013397935.1 Dasyornis broadbenti
AAACGTGGGTCAGATTCCCCTCCTTTTTATTTTTTTTTTTTTTTTTTTTTGGTGAACAAAATGAGTTTAATTCAGACTGAAAACCCTCTAACACTCCCCACGACATGCTAAAGACAAATAATTAATGATAACACTTCCAGTCACCAGTAGCCTTTTTTCTCTTCACTTCTCTTGCTGTTGAAGCTGAACTTTGCCAATTAAGTTTAATCGCAATTATTCGGACTGCTGTGTTTGACATGTGATGAAAAAAAGGTATATTTCCCTCTAACAAAAATAGAGCCCTACTGCATTTGAAAATAGAATGAATAAGATATCTATTCTTCAGTTATTTCTGCTCTGATATACATAACCATAGGCAGCATAAAGAAGGGAGAATGACTGCATTGAAGCCTGAGTGACAGATGAATACTCAGTGATTAAAAAAGCACTTAAGAGACAGTTACATCAGGAACTTTGAGGAGAATTTGCCCAAAGGCAAAGGTTTCCAGCCAGATCTAAACCTCTGCAAAATCGATTTCCTGAGGGCATGGTTTGGGCTTTATGGGAGAAGCTGGGAGCTGCAGCAATTCTTTCTCTTGGTGCTTTTATTTGTGTAGGAGTAACCTCAGAATTTGGAGGTAAAGGATCCGTTTGCACCAAGGCTGGGGGATTTTCAAGAGTTTCATTTTGATTTCAGTTTTTGCCTAAGCCTGTGCCATAAAACTTGGGGAAAATTGTCCCACTTGGTGGGATAAGGCAGCTGTGGCTCCTGACCAACCCCTGCACACAAGCCCAGAAAGGGGAGAGGATTTTGCATCCTTTGTGGTTTGTTCTTCTGCCTCAGAATTAAAAGGGCCTGAGAGATTCTTCTGGCTGGACCTGAGGGAGCAGGAGCTTCTCCCAGCATCAGCCTCTGCTCCAAACGGGTCGTGGTGGAAAAGGAATAGAACAGCAGGACGTCAAAAGTCCCAGAGGCGCTGCCTGCGCTCCCACCAGCCTGTGGTCACGTTAGGAAGCTTGGTTCTTTGAGTGCCACGAAAACAATCATTAACTCGGGTGATAATTAGCACTGTGCTCTCTCACAGCCCGTCACGTCTGTGGGTTTGTTCTGTTTTCGCATCAGGATTTAATGGCCTCATTGATTATGGCTTCTTCCCTGCTCTCCTCTCCGTGTTATCATTGCCTCTCATAAATGAGTGCCTGGGAATTAACTGTGAGCTCGGGGCAGCTCTGTACCAAACCACGCTAAAGGCAGAGGTGTGAAAAGTGATTTTCTCTCCTGTATTGTGACATAAAAGCTGTGGATTCCCATCCTGCTTCCACAATTGCCTTCCTGCAGCCCTTGATTGCTACTTTTTTCTGATTGCTGGGCTCAATGATCCTTGTGGGTCCCTTCCACCTCCACAAATTTGATGTTGTTTCAGTGTGATACCCTCGGTGTGGTTTTGAAAATAAAATTGGGGTCCTTTTCCATCTTGACCCCTGCGTTTCTGGTGCGATTGGGCTGTCATTGAGCCCTCTGAGCAGCAGTGGGGTTTTGAGCCAGCCCGTCACCTGCTCCCACATCCATCTCCTGGGGAAAAAATGGCAATTTCGGGCATGAAAAAATTACAATTTCAGGAACGAAAAAGAAAAAAAAAAAAAGCAATTTCAGGAACGAAAAACCCCGCAATTTATGGAATGGAAAAAACCTGCATTTAGGGAATGAAAAACACCTTTGGGGAATGCAGGAGCTGATCCTGGGCTGCTAAACCCTCCCCATCCCTACTCACCCCAGGGATCCCGCGCCCTTACCTCCAGGTAGACCACCCAGGGCATGACCAGCGTGGCCACCAGCAGGTCTGCCACGGCCAGGCTGACGATCAGGTAGTTGGTGGTGGTCTGCAGGGCCCTCTCCCTGGACACTGCCATGCACACCAGCACGTTGCCGAAGACGATGACGAAGATGAGCAGCGTGAGCAGCACGGCGTAGTAGTTGTAGTGCGGCCTGGGCGCCGCCTCCGAGGCGTTCAGGGCCCTGCTCCAGTTCCTGTCCCCGTCGTACCACGAGAGGTTGAGGGGATCCATGGGGCTGGAAGTGCCAGGTGCCAGCTCCACCCTGGCGCGGAGGTGGTGGGGAGGCCATCGGGGGTCAGCATGGAAAATAAAAATGGAGCCGTTAGGTCGGTGCTGCCTCGCTGAAGCGTGCTCTCCCTGCTCTGAGTGAAATGTTCGATGCACAACTGATCCAGGCAGGGTTTGCAGAAGCTGGATCTGATTTCCAGCTCACCCCGAGATTTCTGTGTCAGATATTCCGTGTCACAGTTGGGTCAGGCAGAGCACCTGGGATTTCTGTCCCCTGACGTTCCCTGCTCCCCGTTAGGTGTGCAGAGTTCAGGGCAGAAGTGCCATGACCCACTTGGTTTATTTTCCATGTGCTTCGTGGGCGTTTGGGCTGTGTTCCTTCTATTTTTTCTTTTGGCTTTTCCTTATTTTTCTTTTCCTCCAGCAGCGAAATAAATAAATTTTAAAACCCCAGACCTGAGTAGTGACAATGATAGAAGTTGACAGCAGCAGCTTTGCAGTCAAGGCTGGGCTGTGCTGCCTCTGCCATTTCCCCAGTGAGGTTACAGGGTAAAGGGGGACATGGTTTTCCTGGTTTTTCTGGTTTTCCTGGTTTTCCTTGGAAAATCCTGTCACCACAGCCAACCCCCACCATTCCCTGGCCAATGGCCAAGCGCTGTGCACTCCTCCAGAGCTAACATATGAAAAAATCATGGGATTCCTGTGGAGTTCCCTAGAACCTGTGAGGTTTTGGTGTTTGATTTATCCAATGTGAGTGGGTTTTGAACATTTTTTTTGGACTTTTTCTGTCCCTCCGTGCTGTCACAACATCCTCAAGAAATCCTGCCGTTGGGACAGAGGTTTGTGTGACTTTAGCTGGAATTGCAGGCAGCAAAAAGCTCCTCTGTGCTGAGGGAGGTGAACAAACCAAGCCAAAGGAGGGTGTGGAGGGGAGCTCGGGGCGTTGCTGTTTTGGGGCCTCTCCCTGGTGCCAGCATCACAAAAATAAACCCCATTTTTGCAGTGGGACTTGCAGGATATTTGGCCGCTGGGAAAGGCGTTCCCTGGCTGTGTGGGGACGATGTTTCAGCCCTTGGTCAGGTGGGTTCACTCCCCGGGCAGGGCTGTAATGATGGGTATTCCCACACCTCATCTGTGGCCCACTCAGAGAAGGAATTTGGGAATTTGGGCTGAAATTTGAGAATCTCCTCAGTTTTTAAATCGTTCCTGACCTCTGTGTAACCAAGCCAGTGGTGCAGGTAGGGCTGGCTGAGCCCACAGCTGAGTCTTTCAAAGAGGCCTCAAGTTGTGCCAGGGGAGGTTTACATTGGATATGACGGAAAAAAAACCCCATGGGAGAGGTTGTCAAGCATTGGAACGGGCTGCCCCAGGCCGTGGTGGCATCACCACCCCTGGCAGTGGATGTGGCTCCTGGGGCTGTGGTTTAGAGGTGACAGTGCTGCTTTGACTGGGCCTTTCCCGCCTCAACAATCCCGCCGTTCCGTGGCCTCACTCCCTGCTCAGCACCTCCTAGGATCAAACATTCCATGTTCCCCCAGCTGCACTTCCACAAAGACCGCAGTGACCGGGAAAATCTCAGACACCCCAACCCAGGGCCACTTAATTTTCTTAATAAAAGACAAAAGTGACTTCGATTTATTAAACCATGCAAGTGATCAAAATAGCAAAACATTTGCAAATATCAAATTCACCCGGGAACAATGGTTTCTTTATGTTTCACTGAGCTTTTGTGTGCTTTTCTCATTCAGAGAACAATTTGGATAATAATCCTTGGAAATTTGTTGCATATGGGTCCTTAATAGCTGATAATTCAAAAAGTGTCTGTCTGACAGTGCTATCAGCAGCACTTGATAGCTCTACAAATGTCTTCTTAGGAGCTGTCAAAGTGTCAGAAATTAATTAAATGTTAGCTTCTGTGACTCAGAGTGAAGGGGAAAAATCAATGCTAAATACAGCAACAGTTTTTTCTCTTCTCCTGTTGCCCTTTCATCATGCAAAACTATCTCGAGGAGGCAGAACCATGCAGAAAATGCAGGGTGGGGGGGAAAAAAAAAAAAAAAAAAAAAAGGCAGGGAGGTGGAGAAGTGTCTTTGAGGTGTAAAAGGGATGGAATGGTTTGAGGCTGGGCAGGATCAAACCCTTGGGCCTGGTCTGGTTTTCTCTGAGCGCTGACTGCACGAACAAAATTGGCTTTGCAGAGGAAAGGCCACACCAGGGAGATGGGCACAGCAATTCCAGCCTTTTCCAGGCTGTCACAACTCGGCAGTGGAGTTGGAGGAACCATTTATAGCTCATCTCTTGTGTCCATTCATCAGGAATTTACTCAATGGTGCTTAGGGAGGGTGTAAAAATCTCTGGATAAAGTAATCAAAGTTTCCTTTCATTTCCTTCTGCATCTTCCACAAGATTTTTTTTTTTTTTCCCTTTTCATAGAACTATTTTTACAGTAATAATTTTTGCCTTTATGTGCATCATGAGGAAAGTTAAAAGATCGTGTTTGAATGTTGTGCAAAGGAAAAGATTTGGTGTTTCTGTTTTTAGGAGAAGAAGTCTTAATCTGGGAAAATGAAACAGAAAAAGGGTTCCAAACATTTTGTGTGAAATAGGGAAACTAAACCACCAAAACCTAAAAATTAAAGCTGTGTGATCACGCAATTAAAGGCTGTATCCAGTACAAATCCCTGTGGTAGAAACTACAATTACATGGACAACTCTGTTAATTCCTGACTTCGGAGAGTTTTCAGTCCTAAAAATAACCTTATTTTCTCCAGCCCCAGAACTGGCATCATTTGGAAGCATTTTGGTGGCCATTAAGGTGTTTTGTGAGTCGCTCAGTCCTGCTTTGAGGAGCACTTTGGATTTTAGTGCTGACAGTTCCTCAGCAGAGAAGAAAGCAGCACTTACAGAGCTGGCTGGGAAAGGGAGGGCTTTTCCCTGCCTGTGCCCAGGAAGCTGCATTTTCCCGGGGAAAAGGGAGAGGGAAGGGATCAAAAGCACAAGGAAATGTGCAAATGGCAGCTGGCCCTGCCCTCGTTGAGGTCCCTGCACAGAGGAAAAACAGAGGCTCAGTTTCTGAGGGAGAAAGAGTGGGAAAGGGAGCAAATTCCCTCGTGAATTAAGAGCAGCAAAGCCACTCTAATTCCCACCCAGACCCCCCACAGCTTTCCGGGGGGGCTGAGCTAATCCAGATGTGGATTTGCTGCAGGGTCAAGGGCAGGACACGGCTGCAAGGTTGCAGCCTGGTGCTCGATGCCAGCAGTGAAGCAGCACCAGCAGCAGCGTCCCTGCTGCTCATCCCTTCACAGAAACCTCCCCGAGGGCCTGACCCGGCTGGGGAGCAGCTCCTGCAGGGAATCTGCTGGATCCTGGCTGCTGGAATTGCAGGGAGAAGGCAGCCAGCAGAGAGGCTGGGAGGGCAGAGCCAGAGGTTTCCCCTCCTCTGCCCTCAACTCCGCGCTCTCCTCAGGAGAGCAAACTGAAAATTGCTTGTTTGCCGTGCCAGTGTTTCTCCTTGGCTGCTCGCGCTGGATCATCTAATTACACTCGTGGCACACAAGCACGAGATCTGCCTGCCAAATGTGGGATGCTCCCAACCCAACGAAACCCTTCGTGTCTCTGGCAGGATCTGAAACCCCTTTTTTCTCTCAGAAACAGCAAAGGTGTCACTCTCCTTTTGGCTTTCGCTCTGCTTGCAAACACCCCCTGGCACCAAATCCCCTCAGGGCTGATCCTGAGCGTGTCAGACTCTGTGACTCTTCACTGCAGCATCTGCTTGGGAAAGATTTGGGGCCTGCCTGCCAAAACTTCAGCCTTTGCTTCTGCACGCAATTCCCCAGGGCTTTACCTCAGACGTGCTGCATTCCGGATGAAATCCTGAGTTCAGGGAGAGCTTTCAGGGGCCCAGCTTTCCTCTCCGGACTCTGGGCACCATTTTGGGGCCTAACTCGGCGTGCACCCAACAGGGAAACAGCAGCCAAAGCCAGCAGGGCCAATGTCCCACAGCAGCCTCAGAACAGCCTCCACCTGCTCTCCCCGAGCTGTTTTGCCTGCAGGTCCTGCCAGATTGAAATTCCCTGCTAATTGCTGCTGCCCAGAGGTGCCCATCAGGCTGCTGAGCCTGCTCACAGACAGATTCTCTCCAAAGGCCTTTTGCAGAAATCAATGTCTAAGTGGAATTTGCACAGAACAGTGGCTCCCTGAATGTTGTCATTTTCCTCTGAAATTCTGGATTCAATGGGCCATAGGAAAGCTGTCAAACTGACATCCTTTCTGTCCTCAAGATGTTTGCTGGGCTCCGCTGAGAACACAACAAATACATTCCAATCAAGGGAAATAACATAGTTTCTTTGGAGTAGGGAGGATGTGGAAGAGAAGGGGAAGGGGAAAGTGTGTGTGAGGAGCTGCTGTGCTTCCCTGTTCAGGGGTTTCGTGGGGGAAAAAAAAGCAGCTTCTGCAGTAGCTTCACTATTTTATTTTTGCATGTAAGCCCAGAATTGCTGTGGATTCCTGGCTGTGGTTCCCTGGAGAGCGAGGAAGGTGTGCAACAGCTGGCACGGAGTGAGAACCTTTTCCCGTTTATTCCTGCTCAGGGGACGGTGTCTGCAGGCATTGAGGAGCAGGAGGAAAGGTCGGGAATGAGGAAAATACTGCAAATCCTGCATTGACCTGAGAGTGCTGCTGAAAAAACCCCGTCCCAGAGTCCTGGTGGCTTTAAATATCCACATTTCCCCCAGGCACGGAGCCGGGGATGCAGCGGCAGCGGGAGGTGACAGCCGTGACTGCCGGGGTAGAAATTACACCTGAGCACTCTGAGCTCAGCCTGGGTCTCAGAGCAGGCACAGCTCTGCTTTCCATGCTCCCCGAGCTCTCTCAGCGCTCTCCAGGAACCAGCAGCAGGCTCAGCCACCTCTGCACCCTCAGGGGCAGAATTAGAGCCAAAGGTCCTGGCCAGGTTGGGGTTTTGTGGGGGCTGAATTCTAATTTCATCACTGTTCAACCTTCTGCCCATCATCTCTTTCCAAAAGCTTCCTAAAAATCTTCCTCCTCCTCTGCCTTTCTCCTGGCTCCTCATTCTCCAGATCCTTTGCCCTCTGAGATATCAAAGGTGCATTAATCACAGCTATTGCTCACTTCTGATTGAGAAACATCCCTGGTTTCTCCTAATTTCCAGTTGGATGCTCTTGCTGGGAAGCGTTCACGGGTGCCCCCAGAGCAGCTGATGCCAGCTTTGCCCGTGGTTCAGCAGATCATGGAGGAGAACTCCCCGCTGCCACCGCGGCCTCTGAGTCACCCACCCGAGCTGTTCCTGCCGATGCCTCGGCATTTGCCGTTCCCAGCCCTTCCCCGCTCCAGACCCGCATTGCTCAGAGCTCCCTGCACCAGCTCCAGGCTGTGATTCAACCTCTCCCCAGCAGCAGGGACCCTCAGGAGCCTCAGCTCCTCCTCTGGAACACAGGGAGGGATTCCTGGCTCTGAGAGGGGGTGGCAGGATGATCCCGTTGCCTCATAGCTCCAAACTTGGGGGCTGATCCCTGGTTTTAAGGCAGATTGCTCAGTTCTCAGTTTCTGGTGCTGCTGCTTCAGTCATCCCCCTTTCCCTGTGGAATTTTTGCCTGCCTTTGACCTTGCATTGAAGGGAGGAAAGGGAAGAAGTTTTCCTTTTTCCCAGAGCATTTGTCCTTTATCCCTGTGATGGACCAGAACCTTCCCGGGGACGGTGCTCCTGCCCTCCCTGCTGAAATCCAGGGCTCACACCAGGCTGGACCATGTGGACAAGGATGTTCTAAGGCCAGATTCCCCTGGGAATTCATTGCCTGCTGCTTTCAGGCCCTCTGAAAATCTCCTCCTTCCAGGTTTCTTTGCAACTCCTCATGGAAGGGAAGAGTTCAGTGGAATCTTCCCTAGAGGTGGGGGAATATTTGTTTAATTTCCTTTAACCTGTCCTTCTGCTAATAAAAAGCAGATTCCATTTTTTTAAAAGGCCTTGTCTTTATTGAAGACCTGCATGTTTTCATCAGAAATCCTCCAATTCCAACATTTCCTCATTGCGATGTTAAACAGCCAAACCCAGTGACTTCAGCAAGGAGGGCTTGCAGTGGATTGACTGGAGCTGTTTGGTTGGGGTTTATTTTCATGAATTTTAGGACCAGCCTTGGGGTATAAACAGTTCCCTCCAGCAATAATCTCCCTGCAGAAAGGCCCAGCACTCCCCCTGCCCCCCTGGAATTCGGGGGCTCCTGCCTGGCAGGCTGTGAAGCAGAGCCACGGGTTCCTCTTGCTCTTTAAGAATCTGTGGGCACGGGGCAAACTTTGATCTTTGCAGCATTTGGCAGATGAATTTTTCGAGCTGGAGCTGCTCCAGACACAGCCCACTTGAGCACTTCTCAGCTGGGTGGAGAGGATGGGCAGAAAAGGCCCTTTTTTTTCTCATCATTTCTGACTCTGTGCTTTCAGCTTTGGACACACAACCAGAAATACTGGGCACATCTTGATATCCAGTGGCTGAAGGGGAAGGATTTATTCCTTGCCTGTGTTCTCACATGGAGATGGTCTCTGTCAGAGGCAGCTCTTCAGCCTGGAAGATATTGGTTCTTATTAAATATTGTGTCACTATAGACCCAACATCCTGTTCTGTACAAAAGCCCTTTTTTTTTCCCTCCTCATAATTCCTTTATCTGTATCCTAATGCCAAATCTCTCTGACGAGATCTGAGCCTCTGACTAATCTAATAAATTCCCAGCCTCATGAATGCTGGTGATCCATATTCCTTTAGAATTTGTGCTGTGTTTGAGATCATCCACCACGGTCTGCAAATAACCCTTAATCAGCCACTGAGCCAATTGTTTTATTTTTGAGCAACTGGAAAGGTTGAATCTCTTCGCTTGCCGCCCCGCTTTGTTATGTACAGAAGTGGCTGAAATTTGAGCAAAATATTTACTTTTGAGTGCTGGTTAGAATGTGGCAAATATTTAAGGAAATTTTTTCATTGTTTGCTTTTGTCTGTCTGATGCTCACATTCTGGTGCCTGGCATTTGAAGTGTAAAACAATTTAATTGCAGAAATCGATCGTGTTAATTCCTTGGCTGAACAAACCCTTTTTTTGCTTCCCCTCCACTCAGGCTCCCCGTGTTTGTGCAGCTCCTGGCCCAGGGATACTTCAGCTCCTGAGTCCTTCAGCCCCACTTTATTAAAAGTAAATAATAATAATTCAGATTGAAGCCATCAAATATTTGCCCTCCACTTATGTCACCGAGCACTCGTTGAGCACCTGCTCTTTCCACTGCCCCTCCTACCCTGAGCTTGTTTGCAAAAATGTTCCCCAAAAGGAGCGAGTTCCAGAGGAGAGCTCCCTTTTTTCCCTTTCCCTTTCCCCACCTCTTTTCCTCAGATTTGTGGGAGTTTGCCCCAAACCATCCATGACGAGTGTTTGTCCCCCTGCACAGCTCTGATGAGGATGTGTCAATCAGCGCAGCCTCACGTGACTCCCCCTCGCTCCGAGTGCCGCTTCCCTGCGTTTCCAACTCCAAGAAAACACTTAATGAATTATTGTCCTGTCCCTCCTGGCCAAGGAACGCAGACCCAGGCTCCAATCCCACAGGGGAGGAGGCTCCGAGTATTCCTCGACACAGAGCTCCTCAAACTTCAATTCCTAATGATCTTTAATCGTTTAATCCCCGGGCTAAAGCAGCTCAACTATTGAGCGTAAATCCCGACTTGCAGCGCCCGCCTCTGTGCTCTGTGGCGGCAGGAGGAGAGGAGGAGGAGGCACCTCTCGTTCCGGACCTGTCCTTTCCCAGCTGCTGCCCAGAGCGGGCACTGAGCCGTGCAGGAATCGCGCTGCCTCAGCAGCTCTGCCAATCAGCATCTGCTCGCCTGGAAAGGGCTCGGGGAGTCCGGGGCTCCTGCTCTGCCCCTGGGGCTGCTCCGTGGCGAGTGTTTGCCTGGCCTTCTCCGTCTGACCTTCCTGAGGGCTTCCAGACGCACAGAACGCTTCACTGCCTTTTATCTCGGCAACATTTCGTTCCTCCCTGCTCTGCCCTTCCCTCCTGCTGCTGCTGCATCACCGCGTCCCCTCTCTGCTCAGCCCACCCCACCCATGCAGCCACAGATTCTCTGATTTGCTGTTCCTCGTTTTGCTACAGAAGCCCATGTTCTTGGAAGAATTCTTGCTCCCAGCCATGGTGTTCTTCCCCACGGGATTTTTGCCGTGATTTCACGTGGATTTGGCCCTCAGCTGCTGCGGTGGAGGCAGCAAAAGTGTTTGGATTTCAAGGGAGAGCAAGCGAGGTTTCCTAAAGAAGGGTGCTCTGCTGGTTGCCCTGTGGGGTTTTCTGTGCATTTTGGGGTGTATTTTCCTCTGCCTGGCCTTTGGAACTGTTTGCCCGGTGCCAATCAAACTTCCCGAGAGCAGAGGGGGCCTCACACAATGAGTTAAATTCTGCCATGTTCGGCAAAATCTGGCAGCGGAAGGATTTTGCTTCCATCATGTGTGGTACCACCTGGTTTCCAGGTGAAATCGTGGCTATTTTGCCTGTGCCCAAGCCAAAACGTTACAGAAGTGGTTTAAGGCTTTATCCTGTGTTCAGTGAGCAGAAGCCACTGAACTGAAGTTCTCCCACAGGCCTTCATTAAAATTCAGGCAAGCTCATTAAGATGCTGCAGTCTAACTACAGTTCATGGGTGGATCACAGCCCAGGAATAGATTGCACTCCCAGGTCCCCCACCTGTTGCCAGAGGATCCCTTGCTCAGTTCACGGCTTTGGGCTGATTCTGCCCCCCCAAAAAACCTTGCAAAGAGAAATATTTTCTTTCCATATTCCACAAAACTTGTTGGTAGCAAGTTACCCCATCCCGTGGAACCACAAATTCTCTTATTTGCTGTTCCTTGTTTTGCTACAAAAGCTCATTTTTTTGGGAAGAATTGTTGCTCCCGGTCATGATGCTCTTCCCTGTGGGATTTTTTGCCCTGGGATTTTTTTCACTGACAAATCCCCAGCCAGGGAAAAAGGCTGTTCAAAGCTTCAGTGCTCAATTTTTTGAATGATCTGAGGAATTTCTCTCGCTCTGTCCTAGCCCTGGCATCGCTGCACACACTCAGCTGCCGCTCTCAGTTTTATTTGGCTTTTCCACAGCGGAATCTCCAGCCTGCTGGGAAGTGCGCAGTCCACCCACAACGAGCCCAATTCCTCAATCCAGCCATGGGGACAGTGAATTCCGTATGATTTCCATATTCCTTTCATCCACAAAGTCATTAGCAGGGCTCCAGAAAGCCATGAATATTTCCCCCCTGCTTGGCAGGGAGCAGATTTTCTTTCAGATGAAGCGTAGCAAGGAGCTGTAATGTTTTTAATTAAGGTGCTGGGTACGAGTTATTGGGGAGGTTCAGGCAGGACTGAACCCAGGGCTGTCTTCAGGGGCTGTTTAATTCATCAGCAATAAAAATCACAGGGTGCAGAGGGCTGAAAGCAAAATGCGCCTGATCTGAACACAGGTGCCCAACTCGCTGAAGGTGGAAGGAGCACAGCAAAGCAAGAAAAGCCTCCTGCTGGCACTGGCCTTTGTCATCCCAAAAGAAATATTCTCCTTTACGGTGTCAGGCACAGAGCCCCTGCTTGAGCCTGTTCTTCTCTCCAGGAGAAAACACCCCAAGAAATCTCTGATGTGGTCTGCTCTGTAATCAGGGCTTGCTGTTGTTCCTGTGCCTTTGATTTTTTGCCCACATCAGAGATCAGACCCACTCTCAGTGGTCACTGTGCTGTCACACCTGACACATTAAAGATCTCTTAGAAAATTATCTTTGTGGGAACACTGGGTGCTGATGGACATGTACAAGTTATTGAGTTCTCTCTTTAGTAATTGCTTTGCCTCTTAGGTTTTTTTTTTTTTTTTTCCCCATTCTCTTTCTAAAGTGTGTTAATTGTGTCTACAAACAATGTCTCTCAAGATGAGCTTTGATGGTTGTGATTCGGAGGCCTCTTGAAGCAGAAATTCAATGGTAAATTGAATTGCAAAGTGTAGCCCCAAAGAATCTTCACTTTGTTATTATCCCTCCTTGTCATTTTCTGTTAGGGTTGTAATTTCCTAATTGATTCTTCCTTCACACTGAGAGGGAAAAAAAAAAAAAAAAAATCTTGAGATAAATAAAAATAACACTTGGAAAGGATGACAAAGCCAAGTGCAGAGAAGCAGACATCACACGTAGACAAACACCCTCCTCCAGAATGGATTCTTGCACACGGATTTCTGCTTTCATCAGTGCAACGTCTCTCCCAGGAGATGCAGGGCTGTGCTCCAGAGAGGATGTTTGGGCTTTGCTGGAGCTGTGGAACCAGGGAATGGTAAAATGGCAGGGCCAGGAGTGATCCCTTGTCAGGGGACACGGAGCCCTGGCAGCAGCTCTGAACCCGCAGTGTTTGCAGCTAAACAAGAAGTGTCAGCAGGGAAATCACTGAATCTGTGCTGGTGGGGGAAAGGAAGAGAGCAACTCCTGAGAGCAGCAGTTCCTTTGTGCAAATACTGGTTTGGTTTTCGGTGGGAACACTTTAGGCCGAGGAGTTTTCAGCCAGGCCCGGCTCTTTCAGCTCTCCAGAACCAACAGTGAGCATCAAAATCAGGCGTTTGAAAAAGCGCTGCCTCATCCCACCACGTGTGCTCTGTGTGCACACCTGCTCTGGAAACAAGGACGGTGAATTTTGCCCGATCTCCTCGGGTCTTGCTCCAAAGATGTTTGTGCCACCTGAGCTCAGCCACTGGGGTTCTTGGAGTCCTTATTGCTCCAAATGCTTTTGCTGCGATCCACCCCACGGCCACCCCCGGGCCACCCCAGTGTCACCCTGGAGCCACCCCAGGGCCACCCCAGGGCCACCCCGGGGCCACCCCGGGGCCACGGAGCCTTTTGGGGCCCAAGGGGCCAGGACAGGCCTGGGCAAGACTTTGAGCAGAGCTGAGGTGGCTTTGTTGGGGCAGGGCTGGTTCCATGCCCGGCCCTGAGCCTGCCCCAGCTCCGAGGAGCCCTGGCCCTGGCCCTGGCCAGCAATTCCAATAATATTGACCCACTCCCATGATCCAGGCCCAGCCAATGCCCAGCAGTCCTTGGCAAACAGGGAGGAAGTCCTGGAGTCATTCATGGGTAGAAATCCATGTGCGTGGGAGCTGCATGTGACCAAAAGGGCTGGAATTGACTCTCAGTCCTTGTCTGGAAATAAATCCAGAGCCAGGGATCCCCTGGACCCGGCAACTCTGTCTCCAGCAGTTCCCTCAGTGCTGTCCTTAGAAATACTAAATCCTGCTTGCAGCCAATTGCTAAATTGGAGGGGAAAGCTCCTCTTTTAGTCTCGTTTTCTAGAGAGGAAAGTGGAGCAGAAACCTCAATTTCACGGCTACCTCATGTGCCATTGTAAAATAATAGTAATAATGTTAATGCTTCATAATAACAGCAGTAATTATTTCATAACCTCCTGTTGTACTGGCACAGGCCTGGAAGCCCCAGCCGTGGATCACAACCTGCCTTACAAATGAACACAAACCAATGTTTAGGACTCGACTCACATGGAAATTCTGATGCTGACTTTTTGATCCCCTCGTTAGTGAGACAAAGGAAACCCTCTCATTCTGCCAGTTTTGCCATCAAAGTGCAAATAAGGAGCTTTACACATGCCTGGACATGGTGGGCTGAAGTATTCCTGTAGTATTTATTCTAATCCCCATTTTCGTACTCACAAACACATTTTTAGAGCATCCATAACCTCATGGGGGTGATGAATGATTCATGTACTGGGACATGAGTGATTCTTCCTGTTCAACAATTTGTATGTGAGTGTGTGTGGGGAGGGGTGTTTCTATTTTTAGAGGGTTTTTAAATTAGCAAGTTCTTTATAATTGTGGCTTTTCAAGCCCGGGTGACTAAAATTCACCTCCCAGATCTGTGTGGGGATGTCTCAGGGAGAGCAGGAGGCTGGAGGTGTCCTGTCCCCTCTCTGGGGTGGGTTCCAAGGACGGAGACAGGGCTGGAACTCCGAGGTGCTCAGAGAAAACAGATCAAATGTTGGAAATCTCATTCCAGACTCCAGCAGTCCCAAAGATAATCACATTTTTCTCAGCTGTCATACAAACATGCAAAAGCTTGAAACCAGCAGATACAAAGGGGCTGGGGGTCAGGGAGTGCCTCTTGCCAAGAATCTTAATTTTCTGATGCTCCAGATTGCCTGAGATATGGAAATGGGACGGAGCTTAGACAAGTAATTTGCAAGGTGCCATATTTTAGGTAATGGCTGGAAGTTCTCTGCTGGAGTGTGTCAGCTGCAGCGTTCAGGGGAGCTGATTGAAAAACCTGAGCTGCTGGTGAAGGGTTCATTTCTCACTCTGGAGCTGCAGATTGCACTGAGCACTCTCAATGGTGTTGATTTTGCTGATCCATCCCCAGCGCTGGCAGTCGGCAACCTGGAGCAGTGAGCAAGACCAGATCGATGCATTTCCATCTGTATTTCTATCTATTTCTATCTGTATTTCTCTCTGTATTTCTCTGTATTTATCTGTGTATTTATCTGTGAATTTATCTGTATTTATCTGTATTTATCTGTATTTATCTGTGTATTTATCAGCCGCTGAGTGCTCACAGACCCTGGGACACCTGACCCCGGAACCGCTGAGGCTACGGAGAAATTTGGGATAAACCACAGAGAAAGCAGCCCCAAATCCAAGAGCATGCCCAGCCCAGGCTGCAGAGGGTTTCTCTCCTTCAGGCTGCTCGGTGATCGCCTTTCCCCAGGCAGCTCCTGGCTTCATTTCGCTCCCCCAGAGCTGTGGATTGTGGCCATGGCCGCGCTCAGGCAGCCCCAGGGCTCCAGGGCTGAGCTCCATCATCCCAGCTTTGATTGCTCCGTGCAGCCTCTCCCTCTCCCCAGCGCTCCAGAACACATAAGGCTGCATTTACATTTTCTGAATGGACTAATCACGGCTCTGTGCTTTGATAAAGAAAGTGCAGCCTCCCACATAACCACATGGAAACCAACAGGGAAGAGTAAACCAGAAATAAACCCATTCTGGGGGGCTGAGAGAAAAATACCCACCGGGATAATTGGGAGGGATGTACAGAGAAGCTGCAACTGAACACACAGTCACATCTTCAGAAAAAAAAAAAAAAATAAAAAAAAATCACAGTGCTAAAAATAGCCAGGTGAAGGACAGCAAGAGAAAACATGATTGAAGCGGAACAATTGGGAGAGGAGTTAATAGTTATTAGCAATCTCTGCAGATTGAATATAGGTTGGTTTTGTAACAGCACAGGGGATGATGCATCTGACAGGACTTAAACAATTGCCTCCCCCTTCCCCAGAGGAGCTCGTTGGCAGCGCCCTGGCACTCACTGCTCTCTCTCCCTGCTCCTCAGGAGTTCCTGAAAGTTTTTATTTCTGAATTGTAGCGAAGTTTGATCCCAGACAAAGCTTCCCTAACCCTGTATTCCAACCCTTAATACATTTCAGCATTTATCCCACTGTATTTTCTCTTGTGGCCTTTTGAAAGTGGCTCTGGCAGGTCAAAGTTCCACCAGTCTGGGAGGTTTTTCTCCGATTTTGCCACCGCCTGGGCAGGAGTGTGCGAATGGAGCAATGTTTGTGGTATTTCTGCAAACACTCCCCCATCACCCAACTGTTTGCTGTGCCAGCCTGGTTTCTGTGCATTTATTACCAATCTGGGGACTTCTTTCCCTTGGAATTGCAATTCCCCAGTGCCCACGGCATTTGGGAACGTTTTCCATCCACACATGCAGCGGCAGGCGGCTTTACAGCTGAGCGTGGACGTGTTCCCTGTGCTCCATCTCCTGGCACTGGAATATCGGCTCTGGGCACGTGAGAATTCCAGCTCTGAGTTCCAGATTTCCTCCGTGTTCACAAGGAATTTGTGCACAGAGGGTGAAATTGAAAACGAGTTATCCTGAAAGGATGGCGAGGAGTGTGAGCCAAATCCATCCTGTTCGTAGCTGGAGAGCTACAAAACCTTGAAATAAGTATTTTTCAAAGGGGTTTTTTTTTGTTGGTGGTGGTGTTTTAGAGAATTTGTGTGTGGTATTTGCCACAGAATGATCCTTGTGGGTCCCTCCCAGCCCAGGATATTCCATGGTTCCTTCGGCTGGATTTGGAGCTCCCAAGGTGAAGTGCACAGAGGATGGGAGGGCGGAGATTTGCTGACTGAGAGCGAAGGATGGGTTTGGGGAGAAGGACACCCTGGGAATGGTGCCTTTTGCTCCAGGCCTGTGTCACTGAGGGGGAACAGCTCTGTCAGGGGATTCTCTCTGCTCTGAGCTGCTCAGACCCCTCAGAATGAGCTTTTCCTGCCGCATTTCCCACCAGGGCTGTCCCTGCTGCCAGCCCTGCCCAGCTCCACTGCTGGCGCAGCCTGGGCCAGCCCGGAGCAGGACGAGGGTGGGGACTATCCCGAGCACCCAGGCAGCGCCCTTGGGGCAGAGCTGAGGATTCCCGCAGGCAGGCGGCTCCCACTGGAGCAGGGCGAGCGGATGGGGCGCAATCCGTGTCCCGCTGCCCGGCACGGGGGCACGGCGGGCAGAGAGGGGGGCTCGCTGTGCCACCCTCGTGACACCAGCGCAGCCACAGATCCCTGAGTCCCCCCGGCCTGGCAGGGGTGGGGATGGAACCTGCTCGCCTCAGGGGGGATCTGGGAGGTGGGAGAAGCCTCAGGATGGGCGTGGGGGACGCTGTGGGACCACTCATCCCACGGCAATCCTGCCCAAGCCTTTCCTGCAGAGCGAGGGTGGCACAGGAGCACAATGGACGGGGGAAGGAACTCTTTGGGCCTGGGTACAGCCCATGTCACACAAAATAAACCCACAGCAGCTGCTGCCCTGCTTTGGAGGGGTCCCAGGCTTCTCTCTAAAGCCCAAAACTCACACTTTGGCTTTCCCAGTGTGACAGGGAAACTGTTCCACACACAATGCCTGTGTGCCCATGGAAGTGTGGAAAGCACAGCAGATTTTACACAGTGGATCATAAATCAGGGGAAAGTTCTTTTACAAAAACTCTGCTCGGAAGTAAAGAAGAGAGGTTCGTATGTAACAGTTCCTACATTATGGAAAAGAAGTTAAAAGAGGAAGAAAAATAAGAAAAATAACAAAAATGACAACACTCTTCGCCTGATGGAGTCAGAAATATTGCCAGGAGGTTGGGTTTTATCTCTATTACTACCAGCAATTACTTCGGTAGAAATAAAAACAGGGTTGTGAGTTCTTAGTACTATTGTGTGGTCAAAGAGCAATAATTCCATGAGCCCCTGAGCAGGTAGGAAGCCCAGCCCACGCTGTTTTGCGTGTGTAACCGATCTGACCAGCTCTATTATAACCCTGTGGCTGGTTATTTATAAAACAACCCGAGCTGTTTTTCTTTTCAACTCGGAGCTCCGCTCGAGGAGCTGTGATTCATGCTCCACATGCTGGGAGCTCTGCAGCTCCATGCTTGGCATGTGGGAAAGTCGGGATGAGGGAGAGACTTGAGAATCACCGAGTGGGGATGTGTTATCTTGAGTAGAAATAACCAACAGGCAACAACCGAGAGCAAAACCACCCCAGCGCCGAGCAGGTCCCAGCCCCATCCTGGTGCCGATTCCCTGCCCTAAAGCCACGCTTTGCACTGGTTTCAAAAAGCTCTGGGTGGAACTCAGAACTGGAGGGCAAGGGTAAAAAATTATTAAGGTAGGAACAGGGATGGCTTAGACAAAGGTGAATGTAAACCTGGCACAACTTGCAACACTCAGAGCAGGATTTCTGAGAGGTTTCCTTCCAGGGCTTCTTCGGGAAGGGGTGGCAGATCTGCTGTAGTCCCTCATTTGAAGTGGTTCTACCTCAGGACTGCTAGAACTGAGCATTCCATCTGAAAGGACGCCACTGTTACGGTACCAGATGTAAGAAAATGAGTGTGGGGAGAGAAAAAAAAAGAATGTTTTGCCTCAGCCAATTTGCCTGAACAGTCTTGTTCCTTGGGGAGCTGGAATGTACCTACATTACATCCTCTCCACACATCCTCCTCCTCCACTTCTCCCTGTCACTCTCTCTCCATTGTGTCTGTGTGAGAGCAACGTTCAACATCAAACTTCTCAAAATGAGCCGAGCTCCTCGGCAGCTCCCAATGCCTCTTTAGCATGCAATAACAACTGTTTGTTGCTTTGCCGTGAGCGGTTTAGATGGAGAAATGAGACAGCCTGAATTTCAGTTTGCAAACCCGCTCTCACCTCTTCTCCCGCGGAAGGGAGCAGCTTAATGGATCTTTTTGGTGTAATGACAAATCTTTTCCCTTTCCTCCTGTCTGTATTTACAGCTCGAGGCAGGGGTGATCACAGCAGCCACCGCTGTCTGTGTTCCCTCACCGCGATGTTCACAACATCGAAATTTCTGCAAGAAAAGCACAACGCGAACCTCTTACCTTCAAGCCATACGAATCCCTCGAGCAGAGGTGCGAGTGCTTCGTGCCAAATATATCCAAAACACCACAACTCTCCGCCGTGGCTTTCCCCAAGCTCTCCCAGGCTTTCAGGCAGACTTTTTGGTGTTCAGCATTCACGCACGAGCAGAGCAGCAAAAAGAAAGAAAATCACCTGCCTGACCCCTGCCCGCTGGGAGTGGCGCAGGTGGAACTCGCCGTGGTTAAGCCCGGGCTGAGCCAGCGGCTGCTGGAACTTCAGGAGCTCGGGAAGCGGCTCAGCTCCCTGGGAAGCGGCGATCCCGGGGCCAGGCTCTCCCGCAGCGCTTCGCTGTCCATCCCCTTCAGCTCATCGCCGGCTGGCGAGGCGGCAGCTCCGTCTCCATTTCCCAGAGCCCAGGCTTGGCTAGCGGCCGAGCAGAGCCGCCCCTTCCTCCCACGGCCAGATCCCAACAACCTGTTTCCACTCCAGCTCCCTTGGCCGGCCGCGGGATGCGAATTCCCGCAGCGCTTCCCTCTCTGCTCGCCCGCTGCTGTTGCTGCTGCTGCTGCTGCTGCTGCTGCGGGGAGGGGAGGGGGCGAAGTTTCCTCCCCCGAATCCCACGGACTCAGCCCGGCGGGGATGGGCGGCCCCAGCCCCGGGGATGCGGGACCGGGACCGGCCCCGGCACCGGGACAGCACCGGGACAGCTCCGGGCGGAGCGCGGGGCCGGGGCCGGGCGGGGCTGGCGGGGCTCAGCCGCTCCCACCGCAGCCCCGGGGAGAGGAGCGAGAAGGGTTCCCACCCCAAGGAGCCCCTCGGGGTGGGGAGCAGCCCTTCCCTGCGGGCTGCCCTGCCCTGCGCAGGCACTCCCGGGTGAGCCTCGGCCGGGGGTGCTCGGTCGGGGATGCTCCGTCAGAGATGCTCGGCCAGGGATGCTCTCCCGAGGATGTTTTCCCGGGGTTGCTCGGTCAGGGATGCTCTCCCGGGGATGCTCGGTCAGAGTTGCTCGGTCAGAGATGCTCTCCCGGGGATGTTTTCCCGGGAATGCTCTCCCGGGGATGCTCTGCGCGGTCCCGGAGCCGCTGTCTCCTCTGAGCTCCAAGGTCAGCGCTGTCCCCGCGTGTGCACAGCTGTGGGCACATCAGGGACAGCACGGAACGGGCCGCCGGCGCGGAGAAGGTGGGAAAGAAGGGATTTCTGTGGTTGTTTTTCGCACTGTGAGCAGCTTGTGAGGCTCCGGAGTGACGAGCAGGGCACTGCCGAGGAGGGGCATCAACTGCGTCCTTCCCAGTCCCAGCATGTCCCGGGGATTTGCTAAAAACCCCGGCTGGAATTCTCAGCAGTGCTCCTTGTTTAAACATTCCCTGTGCTGCTGAAGAGATCTCTTTGCAATTCAAATACCAAGAGAAACCATTTCCTGCAAGTGTAGCTGCTCTCGCAATATTTTAATATCTCCTTATAGTCTAATATCCCGAACATCACCTCACTTTCAGAGCAGTCCCTCATTTGAAGGGTCTTTCCTGAGAAAGCTCCTCTTTTTTTTTCCAGTAGTGGCTCAAAACCTTTTCTGAGTGTAATTTACCATGTTACCAAACAGCCCTGGACAAGGAGAGAACAGAGTGAAACCCTTCTCTGTGGTGAGGTTTTAAAGAAATTCAGTTTCTGGGGGATTTGCTCCAAAGGAGTGGATTTCAACCTCTCAGGACGGTGAGATCCTAAAGCTCCTTTGGGATGTCGCATTCCCGAATTGCTGTGTGTGCACACTTGACTTTCTGAGTCATCTTCGGTGCTAAAGTCAAGCTGAATTCTCCTGAATTTTCCAAGTTTCACTGCAATAATTTCCTTTTTATCCGATTAATGTGAGTTTTGCAATGCCGAGGGAGCCCAATGAGCTTGGCAGAGAACAATTATTTCTCCTGGAAGGCAGGACAGCAAAGCTTTCACGCACTTTGCTCGCCTCAAAATAAACACATTTATTTAATGGATGGACAAGGCTTCTTTGAGATGATCATGCTTTCTTTGAGGCCCAGAAGAATCTGTCCTCTCCCAGACTCCTTGGGCTTCCAAGAATATTTTCCATCCAGCTATCCTTAAGAAAATCAACTCCACTGTGAGTCAGGAAAAGAGCAATTTAATAACTGAGAACTGAGTGAGGTGTTTAACGGACGAGCTCTGAGTCTCACTGACTCTCTGCCATCTGCCTCGGCCTCTTGATTTACAGTGTTCAACTGCTTGTAAAACTCCTCTCTGTCTGGGGTTTTTTCAGTCCTACGAAAGGAAAAAAGCATTTATTCTTTCCCCTGGAAAACGATGAATTAAAATAATGGCTGGTCTGATGGGAGATGTGCTGCAAATCACAGCTGCTTGTGCCAGAAATGCACCTTTTCTCTCAGTCTGTAATGGGAAAAGCTGGGAAAACTGCGGGAGACTTTAATCAGGTGATGGAGATGTCCTTAGGAAGTTTAAAGTGAGATTCATTTCCCTTGCATTTCGTATCAAGGATTTCAATAAATGCCCTGGAGTCAGATGAATCACGGGAGAAAATAAAATACAATAACAAGAAAAACTGACGGGGAAAAAAAAAAAAAAAAACCCAGCCCTGAACCTGAAGCCAAAACAAAATGAAACTTCAAACCCACGAGTGTAACCTTCTCATAAGGAGCAAAACCTTTTCTTTCCAGGGCTTTTCTGGTTTGTGGAGTGCAGTTCCTGGGGCAAAGACCCTGAATGTTCTGTATTTCCTCAGCATTTCCTTCTCTCCATTTGCTTCTGTAACTGAAGGTTTTGTCGTGGGAGTGGAAGGAGATCAGGTGCCTCCTGCACTGCACCACCACAGAAAAAAAGGGAAATGGCAGGGAAATATCAACCCCTGAGATCCTCACAGTGAGAGGATTCTTTATTTTGCTGCTCTGTCACAGGCTGCTGGTGTGGAAAGCTTGAAGAGAGCGGTGGGGTCAGCCACAAATGCTGAAGAGGAAACATTTCTGATGCCCCTGGGGTAAGGCAGAGTTTTTTTTCAGGGCCAGTCCTGAGCTGTGGAATGAACTTCCCTGCGAGTTCCTCACAACTTTGCTGCTGTCTCTGCCGGGCCTGTCTCTTTGTGGCACCAACATTCCATAAATACAAGAACAAGGAAGATTTTCAGAGCAAACCACTTCAGTTTGCACTCAGTTCTTCCTCCTGGATAAAACAAAGCCCTTCTACACTGACTGATTGGTACAAGTGCATCACACACACGCCTAAATGTTGCTGAAAAGTTTGAAAAAAACACAAACCCACCAAAAGCAGCTCAGAATGGTGCAGGACTCCTCGGTTCCAGCGCAGGAGCAGGGTGCTCATTAACTCACGGGAGATGCTCAGCACCTTGTCCAAAACTCTGATTGCTCAGGCTCCTGCAAACCAAGGGTCAGCGCTGGGCAGGTGAGGAGGAGAGCGAGGACAGTGCAATAACGAGACCCGGCTGTTCGTCCTCGCTTTGTGGCACCCACAGCCCACCCCGAATTCAACAGCAGAAATGCTAAATCCCACTCAGGGGTCAAAATGCGGCTCCCACCTGCCCAGCACGAGCCAGGCAGGGGCAGGGATGGAGATGGATCCACATGGGAGCGCCTGTCCCACCCTGTGCTCCACCCCAGAGCCCTTTGGCTGCAGGCTGTGCCACCTTGATTACCGATATCTCAATCAGCATCCCTTGCAGGAGGTGCTCCCTCTCAGGGCAGGCCTATTTCTGACTCTGGAACAAAAACCTGCAGCTCAGGAAGGCAGATTAGTCATGATGAGCCTTCTGAACTCGAATGCTCTGCGGTTTTCTCATCTCCTCTGCCAAAACAAGCCGTGTTCCCGGCCTCCTGCACACACTCGGGGTGCACAGGGAGCCTTTGCTTCGCTCAGCAGAGCAGGCACGGGGAATTCTTGGTCCGAATTGGCTTCTGAGGAGCGATCACCCCCGTGCCCGGCGCTGGGGCGTGGCAGCTCCCTTGGTCCTGCCAGAGAGAGCAGCCAGGGCCTGGCACGGGCTGATACTGAACCCAGCCCTGGGAAATGCAGGCTCTGGACACGGCTGCAGATGCGGTGTGAGCCCGGCAGGAGCGAATGTGCTGTGGTTTTAATGAAGCCACTGACTCATCAGCTGTGAAAACGAGGTGAAAACAGCAGAAATTGGTGATCTGAGGGCATGGCCCTGAGTGCTGCGAATCCCAGCGAAATGTGTCTCCTCAGATAAGAAAATTGCCATTTTTGGGTCACTGAGTTACAGAAAGAGGCACCCGGAGTGTCCTCCCCTGCTGGAGCCCCTGTGGGTCAGGCAGCTGGGGAATAAATCGTGTTTCACCCCATTCCTGTGAGCCCCGAGGAGGTTTTGGTGCCCCAGAGCTGCTGCATTCCCAGTGTGCTCGAGCCAAATCCCAACCTGTTCCCAGAGCTCTGGAATTGCCTGGATCAGTGCATTCCAAGTGTGGGGAATCAATGGTCTTTGGTGTGAGATCTCTCCAGAAGCCAAGGTGGGTGTTGATATCTCCGCGAAGGAAAGGAATTCTCCTCTTCTTGCACATTCCCAAGGATGGGCTGGGAGGATGCCGTTACTCGCATGGATCAATAATGTCAATAGTGCAGTCAATAGTGGGCTCAAAATATTTGGGTTTTTTTCCAAAAGCAATGCACCAGAAAGCTTTAATCTGAGAGAAAGGACTGGAAAAGGGATCTGACCTGCCCATGCCACTGATTTCCTGTGGGGCTTTGGGCCCATTTTGGGCTTTTCTCTGTCTCAGCCTAAAGTTAGGACAGCGTTTTGGATTCTCGTGGGCTTGGAGCCGACATATATTTTCTATTTTTCCATCAATTGCCGTTTCTCAGGGTTGCTTTCATCCTCTGGAGTGGTCTGTGCAATCCCCCCAGGATCCCTGAGTGGGGAAATGCCATTCGTGCGAATTCAAACACGACAAAATCTGCGGTGGCCGTGTTTACACAAACATTGGCTGAGCTCTCCGGGGAGCAAAGCCGGCCTCGGAGCAGAGTCAGTAACGATTTGTCCGTGGATAAAGGCTTGGGATGCGCGCGCTGGGGTGGCAGAGCCCACGCTCCGTGCTCGGAGTGGCTTTTTGGAAACGACAAGAACTCCCTTAATTTCCTTGTTGTGGATGAGGATAAAGGATGTGCAGCTGAAAGGGATTCCGTGGCGGGGCCATTGTTCCTCGCCAGCAGCTCATCTCCCCGAGTGCAATATTCTGCAGGACAGATAAGGACAAGGGGAGGAGGGTGTAAAAGCACCTGGCCAAGTGCAGGTTATTAATTCTCATCAAACTCAAGGAAATTCAGCTCCTGGCCGTTCCAGCACCCGTGGGGCTGCTCAGGTGATGTCAGAGCTGCGTCCCACCAGGGAGGCGGAGAAATGTTCAGCTGTGATGGCCCCCAAACATCTCAGAGCCCCAAATTTTGGGTCCTAACTAGGTTATTTTAAAAGGTAGGAGGAAATTACTCTTCCTGTTCTCTCCATCTCTTTGTCTGGTGCTTTTTCTCCGCTAACAAAGGCCCTTGGGAACCTTGAGTGTTGGCAATCAGCTTGGAAAAATTCACCTGCATTGCAAGAGCCTCTTTTCTGCCTTTTCTGAGGTTTTTTTTTCATTCTTCTTGCCTCCTTGTTATTTTCGCAGAGCTCAGCAGCCAGTGAAGATGTGTAATTAGAGTTAATTGTGATTGCTCGGTGATGGAACAGCCCCCCACTGCCTTCAGGGTGCTTCTGGCTCCGAGGGAGCGGGGACGTTTCAGAGGGACAGAGTTCCCAGGGCCCCAGCCAGCCCTGGAGAGCTCCCCCTGCTCCTCAGCCCGGCCCAGAGGGAGTGGCAATGTCACCTTGCTCAGGTGAGCTCGGTTCTTTCCGATTTTTCATTCCTGGTTGGTTTGGAGGCTGTGGTGACAGAGCTGCGGTGCTGATCAGTGCTTCAGCTGCACTTTTTCCTCCCCGAGGCACAGGGGGAGCCTGAGAACGCTTTGATGGGCGATCAAAGCCAGTCTTGTCCCTTCCCACAGCCACACACCAAACCCTGAGCTGCCTCCTGCCCTTCCCAGGATCCAGAATTCCACATGTGGAACATGCCACATTCCCCCTGGGAATTTTGCCTCATTTTGTCTCTGTCATGCCACGATTTCAGAAGGATCTGCATTAAATAACTTGCCTGATTTTCTAGTGAAAAAAAAAAAAAAAGGCATTTTAATAGCCCTGGAAATCCCTGATTTAGCATCATTCTGGGCTGGTGTCGTGGCCACTCAGGGCACAAACGATGGTGCTTTGCCCTTCTGTGCTGGTGGGGGTTTCATTGCTGGATTTTTGGGCAGCACACGAGGCCCACAGATCCCATTCTGCCCCCAGAACGGATGTTTGGGGGTCTTTAATGCTAAATTGCCACTCCACAGCCTCACAGGTGCCAGACCCACCCTCAGGAGGGGACTGTCCTGGTCTGGAATTCCTGGAATTTCGCTGGGAGATGGAAAAGAGCAGAGCGGAGGGGAACAGATGGTGCCACACGCGCGCACACACACACACACACAGACACACACATCCTCCAGAGTGTGAGGGAAGCAAAACACTCAGCTGGGAGTGGGAGCTGGGGAGAAATTCGGGAGCCGGGGAGGCTCAGAACCCTGGGAAAGGCGGGTTCTCAATGAGGCAGAAAAGCTGCACTCGCTCAGGATTAGCGAAAACCCCAGGGACAGCCACCCACAGGCCACAGTCTGCCGCGGAGAGGCTGCGAGACACAGCTTTGAATAGATTACAGCGAATCGCGCCTTTTCGCCGAGCTGCCAGGCCCCTCAGCAAATCCCGCTGGCGGCTGCCTCTGGCGCACCGGGAACTGCGGCTGCCCGGGGCGCTTTTGGGGCTCCCTGAGGGAATGGGGGCTGCGCAGAGCATTTCAGGGGTTCTCTGGGGCTTTCTGAGGGAAGCTGCCTGTTCCGCATGTGGAATTCAGGCTGCAAAGGGCGTTTTGGGGGATTTCCGGGGGAAGCTGCCTGTTGCACACGGGGAATTGGGGCTGCACACGGCCTTTTTGGGGTTCTCTGAGGGAATTGGGGCTGCAAAGGGCATTTTGGGGGCTCTCTGAGGGAAGAGGCCTGTTCCACATGCGGAATTCAGGCTGCAAAGGGTACTTTTGGGGTTCTCTGAGGGAATCCGGGCTGCAAATGGCATTTTTGGTGTTCTCTCAGGGAATTTGGGCTGCAAAGGGCGTTTTTGGGGTTCTGTGAGGGAAGCTGCCTGTTGCACACGGGGAATTGGGGCCGCACAGGGCATTTTTGGGGCTCTCAGAGGGAATTGGGGCTGCACAGGGCATTTTTAGAGTTCTCTGGGGGCTTGTGAGGGAAGC
>VZRN01003362.1:70978-86055 GCA_013397935.1 Dasyornis broadbenti
AATTGGGGCTGCAAAGGGCATTTTTGGGGTTCTCTGGGGTTTTCTGAGGGAAGCTGCCTGTGCCATATGCGGAATTTGGGCTGCAAAAGGCATTTTCAGGGTTCTCTGAGGGAAGCTGCCTGTTGCACACAGGGAATTGGGGCTGGACATGGCATTTTTGGGGTTCTCTGAGGGAATTGGGTCTGAAAAGGGCATTTTTTGAGTTTTCTCAGGGAAGGTTCCTGTTAGACGCAGGGAATTGGGTCTGCAAACGGCATTTTTGGGGTTCTCTGAGGGAAGCTGCCTGTTGCACGCAGGGAATTGTGACTTCAAATGGCATTTTGGGGGCTCTCTGAGGGAATTGGGGCTGCCCAGGACATTTTTGGGGTTCTCCGAGATCAAACACGAACCATATTCCTCCTTACCCAGCCTTTAATTGCTGCCATTTATTTCCCCCAAAACGCCTCTTTAGCACTTTCCCTCAGACACAGCCAGCCTAAAGCGGGTGTTAATCACCAGGATTAATGTTTATTGCTGCAGGA
The DNA here is from genome assembly GCA_013397935.1 of Dasyornis broadbenti. Classification (NCBI taxonomy): domain Eukaryota; kingdom Metazoa; phylum Chordata; class Aves; order Passeriformes; family Dasyornithidae; genus Dasyornis; species Dasyornis broadbenti. The sequence goes on from VZRN01003362.1 coordinate 71,500, forward strand.
ACACTCTGGCAAGGAAACGAGCTCTGCCTGGATATTTTGGGATCAATGGTCAACGCGTTGAAGGAACAGCCTGGTTTAGCAGAAATCTGTTCCCTTCCTGCCTGCTCTGTACCCAAACGCGCTCAGCTCACAAAACCGAGCTGACTTGGCCTTTTCTGGAGCACAAAACCTTCCCCAATCCATGACTCTTACATGGAGGGCGCTTTCCTATCTCTCTTTTTTTTTCAGAAATGAGATTCACGAGCTACCTGGCTCCTCTTTGCAGTTCGGGAAATAATTACTTAACGCAATATAATTTGCTTAAAACCATGACAGTTTTAACTATAGTTTAAGGCTAAATGACTGCTCAGCAAGACAGCTGGTAAAATTCACCCTGTAATAAGACTGCAGCAATGTAAACAAGCCCAGCCCATTTAGGGCTTTGAGTTAATATAGACGTCAAATACTCTCAATATCTCTAAATTTCCCAAACCATCAGGCATTTCTCTCCTTTGTAAACGTGTTTGCCGTGGATCCCATCCTTCATCACCTAAACCCGCAACAAATGTCTGTCCCGAATCCATATAATTGATTGTGTTTGAACACAAATGAACCTCGGAGGAAACAGCGTCTCGTTTGTTGGAGCACCACAGGCACCAACGGCGAGGAGCTCCTGCTGCCGCACAGCCGGAGGGAATCCCAGGCCTGGCTCCTCCTCGCTTGGAATGTGGCTTTTTCCAAAGGAAACGCAGCCCCAAGCAGCCGCAAATGCTGAAGTTTTATTATAAAACGTTCCTTGAGGACTTTCCCCTCTGCTCGGCGGAGCTCTTTGCAGGAGCTGTGCTTTGTTTTATTGCGAGATTTAACCCGACTTTGCTTTCTCGTGCTCGGGAGCTCGGAGAGCTCCAGCCAGGCAGGAGTCACCACCAAGCCGGCTTTGGGTGAGAAACTGAACTTTTCCTCTCGAACGGCGATAATTTGAACAAAATCAGGCCGGGGACTTGCTAAAAGCCTGCTCTTCACTCCATATGCTTTGCTTCAGCCCTTGCGAGAGCCTGCACCAGCCAAAAACCAGAGTAGAGGGCAGGTGAAAATTGTATTTATAGAGAAGCCGAGTCATACTGGTGGAAATGAAAGGCCTCTGCGGCCTCCCGGCAGGCTGAGCAGTGCCAAAGCATTCCGGTTTCACTCCCAAGCAGTAGGGAGGGATCTCCGGGGCCTGATGTCCTCTCTCCTGCTCCGTTAATAGCCGCCATCCAATTGCAATTATGGCGATAAAGCTTAAAATTCATTTGCAGCCGCTTGAGTTGTGGTGATTTATTGTTGGGTAATTGCCTTGCTGCAGTCTTGAGGACGGAATAATCGCCCTGATTTGCATAATCAAGGCATCAAAGTCTTCAGAGCAGGGCTCGCTATCAGCAGATGGCCCTGGTGTGTGTGGCAGGATCCCTCGGATTTTACGGCTCACTGCTGCAGCCAATCTTGTATCTCTTTGCCTATAGCAAAAGTTTGCCGTCTCCCGCTAATTAAGTGTAATTTACATTAATATCGAGAGTCCTTTCTGTGCTGCTCTGAGCCTGCTGACGGCAGAGGCAGCCTTGACCCACCCGTGGGGCTGAACGGGAGCTGGGAGGGGCGGGATTTCGTAAAAACGCGGAGTCTCAGAATTATTTTTGTTGGGAGGGACCTTAAGAATCGTTTCACAAAAATGTGGAATCTCAGAATGATTTTAGTGAGAGCCCTTAAAAATCCCCTCGTTCCAATTCCCCCTGGACAGGGACGCCTTCCACCAGCCCACGCTGCTCCAAGCAGAGCTGTAAACTCCACACCACAGGATGGCTCCTCCTTTTATATCAAATAATTCTTTAAAATCCTCCCTTAAAACAGAGCTCTGGTGCCAGAGGAGTGGTCTGGATGTGCCCTTGTGAAGAAGGAGCAGGATCCATCAAACCTGAGCGCTTTCCTCTGGAAATGTGAGTTCTGTGAGCACAGGGCTCCAGCTCGTCGTTAGGTTAAAAACCACACATGCGAAAAAAAGGCTCGGAATTGTGTTTCAAGCTGAAATTTTGACTTGACATTTCTGAGCCCTGTAACTCTGCGCCTTAAAAATGACACCAGCACTTTTCATCTGCCTTTAACGTCGGTTTTATACCAATAATTACCAGCACCGTGTAATTAGCTGAGTGTTCTGAAGCTCTGCCTGTCATCACAGAAATGGGGCTGCTCCCATGAAAGGGTGAACGTTCATGGGCTCTTTTTTTGCCTGAAGTCTGAGTTTTCCACCCTTGGTCCACAGGTTTTTTGGTAAAACCATCACATACGAGGCAAGAAATCAATAAAAAAATCTGAAGAATCTTATCAGGCGTGTTTCATCTTTCTGATTTTATGCAGGATGGAGAGAAGGAAGGTTAAGCAGGAAAATTCAAATTCCTAGGCTATAGATTTTTCTCTCTGCACTGCAGATTTTTGATTTCAGTGCCATTTCAGATGCCCTGCGTGTATCTCTATCCATAACCTCCCTGTATTTACCCCTGACACCAACCTGACCAAGTTCAGTGTCCCAATGCTCCAAAATTGCTGAAGAGCAGCAGAAATTGCTCTTTTGTGCCCTCACGTCGAGTCCTTGAGTGTCTAACGCGGGCCGCTGCGCTCTGAGAGAAAATTATCCCGTGACCTGAGTAATTCTGGGTGATAAACGGGAGGAGAGGACAAAAAAGGCAAACACCGGCAGGGCTTGACCCAGTTTAAGGTCAATGCACTGCTTTTCCACCCAAATTGGAGTGGGCACAGTGAGAGTGGCAATTCCAAATGTTAATCTTGTTCTGCTTCCAGAGGCCTTATCAGAGTCGCTCTTCCCATGCAATCTTGCTTTTAGATCCATCCGCAAAGGATTTTATTCCCTTAAATGGGTGAGGGGGGGAAAAAAAGCACAAAAGACCTCTTTTTTTTCAAGTGTAAGTTTTAATTACGCTTCTAATTAGGGAGAAAAACTGTCATGGAAATTACATCTTTGAGTTGTCACACGCAGGAACGCGAACCTGGCGCTTCGTTTGCTGTTGTTGGTGCCTTTCCTTGGGATTGGGGTGGCTTTTTACCCACGGAGCCTTTTGTTGTGCTGATGTACAGTGCGTGATGTAAGCCTGGGAAAGGTCAGTGCTCAGGGCCTGGGGATGCTCTGAGGGAGGGGAATTCCAAAGCAAATTCCACAAATTTTGCCCTTTTCCCCACCTGGGCTGTTTCATTCCTGCGGGGAGAAAAGCCCCGTGTTGTGGCTCTGTGCTTGAAGGACTTTGGGCAGTGGAAACCTCCTGACAATAACCGGCGTGGAAAAACGGGACAGGGCTGGATCCGCAGATTTTCCTCTTCCCAGGGCATCCCCGAAGGGGTTACAGGGCCGGGATGCTCATCCCTGGCACACAGGCGGATTCTCCTGCGGGAATCTCTGCAAAGTTCAGGAGGAGCCTCACCCCTGTTTGCCCAGAGCCCGCGCTGCTCTCCCTGAGGAGCCGCTCAGCCCTTGGCAATAAAAGCAGGAAAGGTCAGCGCTGAATGCCTGATGAGCAGGGCTGAGACAGGAGTTGGCTTTGGGCCTCCAGCAGCCCCCAGCCCCGGCTTTTCCCCCCAAGTTTTGCTGAAATTCCTGGTTAAGCTTTAAAACACGGCTTATTTAGGGAAAATCCATCTTCTGCTCGCTAATTCCTCCCTCCCTGGGTGTTTCAGGAGCTGGTAAATCGGGTTTAAAAGGCAAATTGACACTTGGAGATTATCTCCACTCTTGTTTTTTCCCCTTTTATTTTGAATTCATTTCAGGCTTAACCGCGGAGCCTGCAGGATGTATCACTGCTGCAATCAGAATCCTTATTAAAAAAAGAGCGGGACTGAGCTGCTAATTCCATAGAGCCATTCTGCAGCTCGCAGCTCGCTTGTAATTTAGATTCAATCAGCAAATAAATATGATAACAGGCTGCTGTTTATTGAACCAACAGACGAGGAAGCGCTGTCTTCGGGAGCTGCTTGCAAAGCTGTGGGACTTGGCACGGCTCTTGGCTGGGATTGGGGAGGAGGAGATCCTTACCAGGGATATCCAGGCGTTTTTCCGCTCTGCCGCCTCTTGTGCTGCCTGACCTTTCCACTTCCCCCAGCAAACCCCCGTCCCTGTTTTCTTCCATCTCTGTGCTGTCCCCCTGAGCCCGTCCTGGCTGCCAGGCAGCGCCATTGACGCCGGTATTGATCCCCATTCCAGAATGGTTTCCAAAGAGCGTTCCCAGCGCGGCCGTTCCGTGGGAAAGCGGGCGAAGGGAACAAAAGAACTCTGGAAAATGCGGGAACAAGGGTCTGTCCCCAGCAGATCCAGCCGGTCCTGCCTCTTCCTGGATCTGAGCACCCTCGGAGCACCCCAGCACCGTGTCCTGCCCCGTGCCTGTGCTCCCTGCCCCTGGAATGAGGGAGGCACTGGGAGGATGCTCTGCTCCTGCCCCAAACAGCCCCGCGCAGATGCCACGTGGGGAGAGAGCAGCTGCAATCGCCTCAAGAAGCGCTGCCGTCGTTTTTGGGAGAGGAGATGCCCTGTTCCCACTCTCCCTGCGTGAAGATTTGCCCGCAGGTCACAGGAAGAGATCTCCGTGCGGTGGAACAGTGCAAACAACGCTCCGTGGCTGTGGGTGATGGGTGTCAGTGGCTTCAATTCGGCATTTCCCCCTCAGATTCGGGCTCCAAGGCAGCGCCTTTCACTCACCCCGCAGCTGCCCAAGTACCCCAGGCAGGCCAGCGGTGAGAGAACACCCGCCAGTGAAGGCAGTGATGGTTTAATTACGATTGCGGCAGCGTGGAGCCGTCCTGGGCTGATTTAAAGCCATTCCTGATGGCTCAGGGTGTTTTTCTGCAGATATTCGCCAAACCCCAGCAAAAGCAAGGACTCAGCCATGGAAAATGCTGTTTAGCGAGCAGCTCTTGGGTTCGTCAGTGCGATGTGGCACCGAACTGCAGGATTTTAAACCAGGGAAAGCTTTTCCTTGGCCTGTCAGTGGAGGGCTGATGTGTCTCGAAGCAGAGTTGTTGTTATCCCTTCAAAATAATCCAAATTCTGTCCCATTTCAGAACGAGACTTTACATTCCTCGTAAAGTTCGTTCCACGGTTTTCACAATTCCCATTCCCCACTTGCTCTGCTCCTTCTGGACATGAGTTTGCATGATGGCAAATAATTTTGGTTTTTTTGTTGTTTCTTTTACTCCAGTTGGCTTTCCAACGCCAGGGGGGAAAAATACAGAGATTTAGGGCAGGATGGGAAGGGAACTAATCACTTAAAACCTAATTAGCAAGGGATTCTCACAGGGACATCCTCCCCCGGTAATTGCTGCTCATTTTCAGCTCTGGATACAGGAAGACAAAATAGTTTTTGGGAGATTAATCAAGTCCCTGCAAAACCCCGCGAGGAGCACCCAGAACTTGAGTGGGGAGGGTGAAAAGGAGGGATTTACGAGGGGTTCTCTAGAAGTATTTAAATAAACAGATTTCCCCCAGTTTGGTTTGGGCTCCTGCAGGATTTGCCTCCAGCACCTTCTGCTCTCTGTGCTCACCAAGGAGGTGCAGATACAGCAGAGTGCGAGAGTCTCTGCTGCCACAAACCCATTTTCCTTTGGAATATCGCAGAATCAGCACCGGGACCGCTCCTGTCCCGGCAGGGACCACCCTTAAAATCCCAAATAGAAACCATTTCCTGTCTATGCAGCGTCAGGACAGCCGAGCCAAACCACTCCTGTTTGTTTACTGCTCCAGCTTGCTTTAAAACACCACATTTGTGCTTTTTTCCCACCCCCCGCTGCAGAACAGCCCCAGCAGAGTGAGAGCTGCACAAGGCATGTGTGCTCCTGCAGCTCATGACTCTAACCCTGTGAGTGACTTGTTCTGTTAGCATGATAAACACATGCTGGAGAGGAACAGCACTAATTATGACCCTGTCACCTTCATCAGCTCCCCACTAATTGTTTTGGCTTTTTTTAATCTCGGTGCTCGGAGATGAAACATGATGTTTGGTTCTGCAAAGGAGTTGAAAAGAAAAGAGAAGAAAGAATTGCATTTTAAAATAGAAGCATCAGGTAGATCTTTCTGTTGGATTTGAAATTCAAATGACAGAAATTATAACTTTTTGGCGTGTTATTAAAATAAGGCACGGGAGGTTTTCAGAGGACTTTTCTGGCACTGCCCATGTCGAGTCTAAGGCCGCTGCTTTGCCTTGGGTTGTGCTCTCGTGCTGCTCCCGGGCCAGGATCAGGGTTCTCTGTGTCACAACACAATAAAACTTCTCTAAACCTCTCCAGGTGTTGCCAGACAGCTCAGAAACCTCCCCGGTGATGATTCCCTTCCTCATTTTTGAGGGTAAAGGGTGACATCTCCTTTTTGTGGGCTCTGCGGTTCTTGGGAGAATAAGGGTTAGAATTCAAGCCTGCAGCAAAAACCATGGGTTTTGTTCCTCTGGCTCTGAAAAATAGCAAACAAATGGAGCAGAATCTGGATTTTCTGCTGGACATTTCTTGAGAATGATGAACAGGTGTGCAGGACCGTGGCAGATCTGTGCATAAACAAAACACCGGAGATGTCACAAAGTAAAATCAGGACTAAGGTTTGTTCAGGGGAAAAATCTTCCCGGGTGCTCTTTCGTCCCCTCACAAGGGGCAGAATCTGTCACTGCACGAGGACCAGGATTAAATCCGCGTGTGGGAGCCACTCTTGACTTCCATGGCTCACAAATGTTTGGACAATTCAGATTTGTGTGAAGGAAGGGATCTCTGAGGACTCTTGGCAAACCTTGCAGGGTGTTCTCCTCTCTGGGGAGAGCCCTTGAGGTGGAGATTTCCAGCCACTTGGGAATGTTCCGTTCCAATGTTCCCAAAGCAGGGAACGAGGCACAGCTCAGCCTGTGCCAGCGCCCAGCTTTGGTCACAAACCTTCGCACAAATTGGTTTTATTCGGTCTTTTCACAAAATAAAATTCCTTTAGAGACACCTTTGTGTCTCTGAAGGAATATCAGAGGAATCCATGGATCTCCCGCAGCATTCCATCCTGTCCTCTGTGTGCTCACCTTTGGTGGTTGTTGGGTGTTGTTTTAAGGTCAAGATGTGCAAAGAGCAGCAGAGCAAAAATATCAGTGCAAGACAAGGCTCTGTCTGCCCCCGGGAGATTTGGTGTGGAAAATTCCTTAATTGGGGTGTCCAGCTCTTGGTTCAAACACAAACATGGAAAAACAGCTGAGGAAACGAAGCCAAATATAAATATCAATGAAAGACAAAACCGTGATCAGTCCAGGGCCTGATTTCCCATGGCTGCCCTGAGTAATTTCCAGCAGCGGTTGTTTCAGCAGCCTGTGGAAGGAAATTGGCCGGGTGAGCGAGCTCGGGGGTATTCCATTGTGCAGGTCTCTGTTCCACCACGTGTTTATAACCAAGGGCAAATGCCCGAGCTGGGCTGTGCAAAGCCCTCTTGGGCCACTTGGGGAAATATTCCCCTTTCAGGGTGGGGAGAGGAGAGTGAGTGTGGAGAAGAGGAGAAGCTGAGTCCTTTCCCGTGGGTCCCACGCTCCACAGCCGGGTGAGAAGGGGCACAAGGAAGGTGCTGGGTAAAATACGGAATCAGAGCATGGCTTGGGATGGAAGGCACCTTAAATAAAGTTCCACCCCTCATCCAAGGGCAGGGAACCTTCCCCTGGCCCAGGTTCCTCCATCCAGCCTGGCCTGGAACGCTCTGCTCTGTCCGACCGAGCCTGGCTGTTCTCAGCCATCCAAAGGAAGCTCAGCTGGCCAGCTCTGAGGATCTGTGCCTCTGGATGTGCAGGGAGCACCAGTTCCCTCGAGCCGGGCAGGCTGGGAGGCAGAGCCATGAATAAACATGATTTGCTCTGCGACTGACGCACGGCAATCAAAGGCAAGCTCGTTTAGAGTTTGAAATCCGGACTTTAATTGCCAGCCCACGTTTACCTGGCTGTGTAGGCAGGAGGGAGAACTCTTCACCCAGCTGCACGGGATGCTGGCTCTTGGGAGGGGAGGAATTGCTGGGAGCTGCTCTGGGAGGGTTTTTTTTCATTTCCAAGGACTGTCCTTGCTCTTGCTTGGCAGGCAGGTGCTGCAAAGGTCGTTGAATAAAGAAAAGACCCTTTCCATCCACACAGTAATTAAACAGCATCGCCCTGATGGCAGAGCTCAGCTTTCCTGGTGAAGGGATGTTTATCTTGGTCATTTTTAGTTTTCAGCTTGGAAACATCCAGATTATCCAGGGTGATCCAGGAGTGGGGAAACAAAACATTCATTCATGGATTCCTGGCTCATCCAGCCCAAAGTGGTGCAAATACCAAAAGCAAACTCCCAGGTGAGGGGGGCACTTCCCAGGGATCAGGGAGCTGTTTTCATGCAGGGCCTGCTTGGATGCAGCCCCAGTCCATGAGGAAAAGGACTTTTGCTCTGCATCATTTTTAGTAAAATCGATCCTTGCTCTCCACAAAGACGGCAGAAATCGAAGCTGAATGGGGAGACACTGAGCCCGGGGGACTCGGGTTAATTCCACTCCCCCAGTTCCCCAGGGCCCTGGCAGCACCGCTCCATGGCCATGGAGAGCAGGGCCTGCTGCCGCCATCCGGGGTTATGTAACCTCAGCAGCCCAGCTGACGGCAGCCCGTTCCATATTTCCTATCACTCCTTTTCCATCGCCCTTGGCGGCCAACCAGCGGAGCCAGCCGACTGTCCCCGGATTGACTGGCTGAGAATAATGCAATTGTTGTGTCCCTGCCCCAAGGCAGCGTGGTGCCCTGAGCTGGGAAGCCATCGAGAGGTACAGGAGAGCTTCCACTATTTCTGGTGAGGGGGCACAGCATCATTTCCATGCCCACACTGCCGGTGGTGTTTGATTTTCTTTTTGCCAAACTTTCTGCCCCTCTCTGGGCATCACATCTTGGTGCTCTGTCAGGCACCCCTGACCTTCCTCCCTCCTCATCTGGGCTTGGGCTGGCCAAGCTTTAGGACCAAGATTATTTCTGAGGTCACAGATGAATGTCAGAAGTGTTGATCCTTAGGAAACGGCTCCTAATTACCTCCTAATTGGCTCCTACCAATGATACAGTGAGTAAAAAATTCACTTTAAAAAAATTAACTTTTTAGTCACGCCCCGGACTTTTCTCCCTTTGGCTTCTTGTCGATGTTTGGGCAAAACATCTGAGCTGCTTCTTCTCCCAGCTTGCTTCCCTGTCCCTGCTGGCTCTTAGCAAATTGCTGAGGATCGGTTCAGCACCATGGGTGAGCCTCGGCGGGGAAAAGGGAAGATTAATTGAAGACTTAATTTCTTCTCTTTCCATCTGATGAGCTAAGTGGGAGAGGCACGGGCCCTGTGCTCCTGGAGGCCTCGCGGGGGCCGTGAATCAGCTCCACGGGCTGGGTTTGTGTCAGGTTTGTGGGATATTGGAGCAAAGAACGCTGCAGGCAGAGCCCATCCATCACAGCTCAGCTGCCTGCACTGACCCAGGCAGGAGCAGCACCGGGAAGAGGAGCCCAGAGAGGAGTGGGGAGGGTCAGGGGTTAGGAATGGCTCAGCAGGAGGGTTGAGAGATGGGGACAGGGCTGAGGGAAGTTCTCCGAGGGGCAGCAGGCAGCAGGAGCCAGACGAGCCAGACTCCATGGCCAGACTGTCCTGGGTGCAGTAAATCAGTCAGGGAGAGCAAGGCACTGAAGAAATGAAGTGTGCTCGCACAGTGCTGCAGGAAAGCTGGAAAATCCCGGACCTGGGAGTGACCATGGAGAAAGAGCTTTTCCTTCTCCTCAGCCTTGCAGCCTGACACCGAGCTTCTCCTCCTGCCTCAGCACCCCGATTATTGCCTCAGCACCCCGATCATTGCCTCAGTACCCCGATTCCATCCAGCTCTGGCCCTCCCAGGCTGCTGCAGATCTGAAGATCTTTTTGCACCAGACAGCAGAGCCACCATTGCCACCGAAAATGTGGATGAAAGTAAAAACCCTCCAGCACTGTATTTGAAGTGATAGAGAATCAGGTATTACTCGATTTTCTGGCCAGGATGTGCCAAGGAAAATATTCCAAAAACACGTTTTTACAGGACTTTCCCCCAAACTTTACGCAGTCCAAACCCATGGAAAGGCACTGGCTCAGTCTGCATTGGTTCCGAGCTGAGCAAGCGCCAGGATTCAGTTTCCCATTGGATCCCAATCTCCTCGCCTGCCATGTCCATCAGATTTTCATTCTTCACTTTTGCCCTCAGTCCTTTGCGGAGCAGATGTCTCCCCCTGTGCCAGGGCTGCTGTCTGGGGTAGATGTTTGTAGATGCCCTTGGAGAGCTGGGATCTCTTGTGGATCTCCTGTGCTGCTGCCAGGCTCTTGGGATGCTGAGCTCACCAGGCCTCCCCTGGAGAAACAATGCCCTGGGAAGGAGCTTCAGTTCCCTTGGCCCGGGGCAAAGCTGGGCAAACCTGGCTGAAGTGACAGAAACCATTTTCAAACTGCTCTGTTTTCCAACACCATCATCACCAAAAACCAGGGCTTCACTCAGTGCACCCTGAAACCAGAAACCCTCAAACATCCCCATTCTGCCACAGGAGACTCCTTCTTCAGTTGGTGTTGAATTCCTTCTCTTTTTTGTTGTTTTTTGCTCGATTCCAGAGCCCGATGCACGAAATATCTCGCTGGTGTTTGCCTGGAGACAGATGGAAGGGCAATGAGGAGGAGCGGTGAGGAGCTACCAGCAGCTTCCCTGGCGTTATTAATCTGCAATTAGTCACCAGCTTTTGACAAACTTCCTGCCTGGCCTGTGCCTCCTGCCTGGGGCTGCCACTCCGAAAGGACTTTTCCTTCACATGGACGATTTTCATCTTCTGCCAACTGCCCAGAATCTTCTTTGCTTCGGAGCCCTCCTGGAATTCCCAAGGAGCAGGCCCAGTTTCCCTGCCTGTGGGAAAAGCAGGGACTCCAGCCAGGCTGGAGCTGCCTAGGGCTTGCTTGGAGATTTGTGGTAATTACAGGGAGCATAAAAACTTCGTACTTCCAAATGTCAAGCGGTGTTTATCTGAAACTCACCCCAGGTGGGAGGAAATGAAAGGAGATGCGGCAGCAAAAGGAGGAGAAGAGAATCCAGCAGGGGTGGGAGGGCCAGCCTGGCCCTCTGGCTCCTCATCCACAGGAACAGGGGGTTTGGGAAGGGCTGGAGCTCAGCGTTGCCCAGAGCAGACAGCAATAAACTCTCCCCACGGCAGCTGAGGGGCAGGGACACGGGGAGGATGAGGCACACAGGCATCACAGATTCCTCTGCTTCCCCTTTAATGCCCCAAAGAGTTTCATCTGTTTCCAAATGTGCTGAAATGCCATCATCCCATGAGATTTCTTTTTGAATTGGTTAAACCTTTGTGATTTTTTTTCCTCCTCAGGTTTTCCTGCAAATACACGGACCCGTGTACAACAGGGCTTTAGTTTCCTGTGATAATGGCGCAGAAAATGCTGCTTGCAAGGAGTTTTAAAAAATATCGTTATACCAGCAGCACGAACCCCACATGGGTCAGGTTGCAAGGGACCACAGTGGGTCACCTGCTGCCACCTCCCTGCTCATCCCAGAGCACAGGATTGTGTCCAGGTGGTGCTGGAATATCTCCAGCCAGGGAGGTTTGATGCAAACCCTCCCCATTGCCGTGCCTGCTGCAGGAATGTGCCTTCGGGGGAGCCCAGCTCACTCAGCGCCACGTGGGCAGCATTAGCGCGGCCGTGAATCTCAAACCTGCACAAGGAAACGTCGCCATTGGGGCCTCAGGTTTCTGTTCTGTTATTTTCTCTGCAGCTGGGGTGGGATTCACACGCACGGGGGGCCAGGCGTGCTTCCAGCAGATTCCTGTTTGGAATGGGGTAGAACATCGTGCAAGCGAAGGAGCGTGGAGGGGACTTGGTCTCCTCACCCCTCACTGCTCCCATCCCATCACTGTGTCCCTGCCCCATTCCCAGCTCTGGGCAGTGGTTTTTTCCTGTTAAAGGCCTTTTTTAGGAGTTGCTCCATGTCTGTGACCTCACAGCAAGCGGGGATTCACCCGGGATTGTCTCCCTCTCCCATTTCCAGCTTTACACACCGGGATTTTGCTGCCTCAGCCTTGTGGCCGTGTCCAGACCGGGAGAAAACAAAGCCAGGGAAAAGCAGCCCATGGAGAGGGGCCCAGAGGAGCCGAGGAGCTCCATGAACACCAACCTGATGGGCTGGGAGCTGCAGGCAGCACTGCCAAGCTCCAGGTAAAATCATCTCACAAAACAAGATCCCTGCCACAGGGACTCCAAGCCCACGCAGAGAGGACTCGAGAAGGGTTTTTTTTTTTTATCCTTTTTTTGCTCAGTTTAACTCCTCCCCGGCACTTTGGCAGCTGTGACATGGAGACAAGCGAGTGTTTTATCTCCTGGAAACCACTCACATCCTCCCTCACCTTCCTGCTCTGTCCACAAAGCTCCAGCCCCATTACACAGACGATTTATGGCTGCACTTCTCAGCTTTAGGCTGCCAGCAACTTGGGGAAGGTTATTTGTCCTTAAGCACTTGTAATTCTTCCCCTGCAGGAGCATAATCAGTCATTATCAGCAGCAGTTTCAGACTCTAATCATAAAGCTGTTACTTCTGCTTAATCCTAACCTTGCTAAATATTAATTTGACGTTTAATCCCCCTGGTATCTGGCAATATTGGCCTGTTATTATTATTGTTGTTGTTGCTGTTATTTGTGTGACAGTGAAAAACTAGCACTGGAGGAGTCACACCCGTCTTTATTTAGCATTTATTTATCAAATCCCACTCGCTCTCCTGCCACCCTGTGCCCTGCAGTCTCTCAGGGCAGTGCCACCCAGAGGTGTCCCACGTGTGGCAAAAGGGACAGGTGACACTGGTACGGAGGAGGGGGCAGGTGCACCACAGGCTCACTCTGATTTTTAATCCCTCCACCATCCTAAAAAGAAAACAAACTAAAAAACAAACAAACAAACAAACAACAACAAAAAAAAAACCCACCAAAAAACCCCCAACCAAACAAAAAAATCCAAGTCAAACAAACCCCAATTAAACAGCTGCAAACCCGTGAAGCTCTCAAACATGAGGTGACAACTTATCAAGCGCTGCAGACCTCACCTGGAGAGAAGAGACGGGGCCACGGCAGGAATTCTCGTGGTGGGAGCAATTACCAGGAGTGTCGTTATTAACCAGCAATTACCTGCTGGGATCAATAGAGCCGCTTCACAAATGCGATTTGAGAGCTGGGGTGGGCGCTGGTGTCAACAGCTCCTGCGGGCTCTTTGTGCGTGAGAAATGCTGTGATTTGTCCCAAAATGAGAGGTAAAAAAAGCTCTTTTTGGTGCATCTGGAGATGTGGCCCGGTCTGTCCAGCTTGGAAAAAAAGGGATGCGGGGACAGAGCTGAGCCTGGTGAGGAGCAAAAATCCATCCCCAGGGACCTTTTGGGAGCTCCCTGCCCCTCAGCATCCCCTCTGCTGTGGAGCCTCTCTGCTGGAACTCCCCATCCCTGTGTCAGCCTGGCTGTTGTTCTCATGGCTGCAAAAATGGGAATTAACTCAGGAAACGTGCACGGCGATCTTCACTTTTGTTTGTACAGTAAAACCGCACATTTATTTTTACCGTGAGCTGTGATTTCTACCTGAGGCTGAGGGAGAGCAGCCAAGGCACAGAGATCTGGGCTCCAATTTCGCTGCTGGGCAGCAATTCCGTGTTCCCCTGGGCAGCAATTCCGTGTCCCCAGAGCCGGACACGGCCACCAGCAGCAGCTCCCTTGGTGTGAGTTCTCCCAGCCTTTGTTCTGTGGTTCCATGGGAGGGTGTTTCTTCACCAGAGAAGAACAAGCCCTCGCTCCCAGCACCGCCTGATTTTCCCAATGTATAACTTTGAAAGCTTAATCATATTCTTTTCACAGTGCCTTATGGTTTATATATATTTGGGTTTTTGTAACTCTTTTGTATTCACCCTTTTCGCTGTCAATTTAAGCTTAATATTATTAAAATTGCTCTGGCTCGCTCTGCTTAAAATTCTGCAGTTACAGGGTTTTTTGGGAAGAAGAAGTGCTAAGTCAAAGGCTTTTTCTCCCATTTCTTGTTTGTCTTTAATGACTCATTAGATCATCACCTCCGAAATGAGGAAGCAATAAACCTGCTCCGAGGAAAGCCTTGCAGGGAGCTTTGGAGGCTCGGGGCTGTGCTGTGGACCTCTGCGATGGGAGCTGGGCTTTTTTTGGGACACAAATCCCCCCCGGGGACGGTTCCTGAGGAGGTGACAAAGGGCACGGGCAGCAGTGGCTCAGAAACACCGTCCTGCTGCAGGGAGGGTCAGAATTTCGCTCTTTTCAAGGCGAGGGGGGTACAGCAGCACTGGAGCCCCTCCACCCTGCCCGGGTGGGATCAAATTTGACTTTTAAAGGGAAAACCGGAGCGCAACAAAGCGCTGCAGGTGGGAAGGCAGCGCTGGTGCCACTGGGGATGGGGGACGGGGCCTCCTGCACCCCTTTGGTGCAGAATCCGTGTGAGCTGCGGCTTCTGGCCTCGTGGAAATGTAATTTTTTTTTTTT
>VZRN01003362.1:86117-112890 GCA_013397935.1 Dasyornis broadbenti
TTTTTCCAGAGGGTGACAAGAGCAGCATCCCTGGCACAGCAGCTGCTGCCCTTTCCCCGCGGCGCTGGGCACAGAGAGGCTGCGGGGAGCACGACGAACGTCAAAAGCTTTTGTTCACGGCCTCCCTCTCCCTTCTCAGCGACTGACGAACCCTCCCGCGGTGAAACACCAGCGTTTGATGGGGAAAGGCAGCCCCGGACCGTGGCACCAGCACCGGAGCGCAGCTGGAGCCCAGCCCCGCCGCCCAGGGGGTGCCCAAAATTCCTCCCCGCATCCCTGCAGGAAAGAGCAGCTCCCTAAAGCGTCTGTAAGCGCAAATAAAGAACAATTTCTCTCCTTTCCTTGCCTGCAAACACGGGGCTGACTCATCACCTCGCAGATGAGAAAAGAGAAAATTTCCCCGGCACTGGGGAAAACGATGTTTTCTCGCACGTGCCAAGCAGTTCCGTGTAATGCTGGGGTGAGAAATCCGAGCTTTGGGCTCAAATACGGGAACTTTGCGCCAGCGGCGTGTTTGGGGTGATTTATTGGCAAACTCGGTGTCTCCAGCAAGGGAGTGAAGGCCGATATCGCCGATGAGGTGGGGATGTTGTGCTGGGGCTGCTGCCGGGGGTTACAGCAGCCAAAAAAAAANCTCGCTGGTTTTAAAAAAAACAAAAAAAAAAAAAAAAAAAAAAAAATCCCCGTTCTGTGCTGGATGGACAGCGTTGCCCTCGGGTTCATCAGCGTTTAATGAGGCTTCAGCAGTGAGCGAGTCGGGCTGAGTCACAGCCCTGAACTGGGGAGCTCCAACTGCTGGAAAAGTCGAATTAATTAGTTAGAAACTCCAGCCAGTTAATTGCATGTGTGTTAGCGTGGCACCTTTTGAGCTTTACAGCTGCACTGAGAGCAGTACGACTCTCTGGATAAAAAAAAATGAAAAATAAAATAAAAAATAAAGGTGTCTGGATTGCTGGGCCTTCCTAAAATATGTCTATTTTTGAGTCACAGATGGCGGCTCTGTTAAACCGAGCACCCTCTTAGCACGGCACAAAATCTCTGCTGGGCCACACGGGGTGACACAATCCCGCAGGTCCCGAGGGTTTAGGATCGCTGTGCTCCCCTTCAGGATCATTCTTGGTTTGCTGTGTCAAGCAAACGTGGGAAAAGAAGACGGAAATGGTGGGTGTTCCCAGGTCGGTGCTTTGTAGAGTAATTATAAAGGAATTATTTATTGGTGGTAAAATCTGGCAGAGGTTTTTATCGCAACCGTGGTGTCGTCACTAAGAGTTGCGGGAAACGTCCAATACCCATTGTGGAAATAGGAACATTTTAGGAGGTGATGCTTTCCTTTTCCAGGAAGCCTGGGATGATGTGCCAGAGCCCCCCCAAGAATCCCTGGATGTTTCCCTCCTTCTCCCGATCCTCCATCCTGCTGGACTCCGCTCCCAGTTTGCCTGGAAACGCCCTCGGTGAAGTCACTCCGGGTGAGGCTTTCACAGGATTTCTTTCCCGCCGAGTTCGCTGCAGTTCCCACCCCTGGGCTGAGCAGGACGGAGGCAGCACAGTTCCCTCTTTTCACAGATAAACTGTGAAACCCTAAAATCTCTCCCTAAGCCAGCCCTGACTTCAGTCCCTTTGCTACCAGACCATGCCCAGTAAGCCAAACGCGCTCACTGACCACACTGAAATAGGATGGAGGGGCAAAAAAGCCCGTTTCCCCCTACGTTTGTGTTATTTGTGCCATGGCAATGGTTACACTTCACTGGGAGAAATGCAGGAGTGTGTTTCCATCTGCACGGGCTGGGAAGAAATGGAGATAATGGGTGGCTGGCGTCAATAAAGCCAAGATGTCTCCAAAAGTGCTGAAGTGCCATCATCCCATGAAATTTCTTTTTGAATTGGTTAAATCTTTGTGATTTTTTTCCCCCCCCTCAAGTTCTCCTGCAAATACGCGGATCCACGTACAACAGGGTTTTAGTTTTCTGTGATAACGGCACAGAAAATGCTGCTTGTAAGGAGTTTACAAAATATTGTTATACCAGCAGCACGAATCCCAGGATGGTCAGGCTGAGAGGAGCTGGGGCTTGCTCTGTGTCATCATTTTGTCCCCAAAACCTCTCGCGGCACCGAAGAACGCGTTCTCTGCCGGGGAACGTAGGGAGGGGAGGATAAAGCTGCTCATCGTTTTTCCAGGGCTGTAAATATTCCCCATCTGCATCCCGATGCTCCCCGTCCCGCCTGGATTTCTTGCTGAGCCGCACAAATTCCAGCCCGGCACGGCTGGAAGGGAGGAAAGGGCTCAGGTGGCGCCGGGAGCAGCCGCACACCTGAGCTGAGGGGAGGAGAGCACTGAGGCACAGCCACGAGCTGCGGTGGCAGCTCCAGCCCCGCTTGTTCCGCTTCCAGCTCCCGTGGTTCGGCTCCTCAGCCTTTCCTCCTCGCCTCTGAAGGCTCTGGGATTGGATTCCCTCTCCTTTCTGGGCGGCGCAGTGCAGGAAAAATCCTCCTCTCCCACACGGAGCGGGCTGTGGCTGCGAGATGTGTGGTTGTGTGAAATTGGGGTGATCCCAAAAACGGGGCTCCTGGTTTTTCCCTAAAAAAGCTGTTCCTGAGCAGGAGGAAGGCAAAGGCGCCCTGCTGCTCTGGCAGCTTCCAGCGCTGATTCCCTGTGTGGAACGGGTGCTCAGGAGCACGGGAAGGGGCGATTCGAGGGAAACTGAAAGGAATGAGAAGGGAGCGTCCTTACAACCAAACTCTGGGCCAGCCGGTAGATAAAACCAGGTACTGAGATATGGAAGAAATGATGGGAAGGAATTCCATAGGAATTCCACTGATTGACCTGCCCAAGGCTGTGTTAATGAGCCACAAGAACAGAGACACGAGGAAAAGAAGGGGAGATGTACATGAGCAGGGGCTCTGCATTAGGGGATTCAGGGAGTCTGTGCCTCTTGAGTGCCTCAGGCAATGGCGAAAGAGAGAGGGAACTGCAGCTGGGAAATTGGGATAAAAAGAGGAAATTGGGATAAAAAGAGGAAATTGGGATAAAAAGGGGAAATTGGGATAAAAAGAGGCTGCGTCCTCTAACAATGTGAGAGACCCCATGGCAAATGCCCACGACCTCTCCCTTTATTCACGAATAAAGTTCCAGGGCTCCTCTGTCTCCTTTTCGGACACAAACCTCTGGCGTTTGTGGATTCCTTTTCCTGGCAGAACCCATCAGGATGGGCAGTGTCTGAGGAGCAGAGGCAGCAACGGGGACTGGCAAGGACAGGGAAGCTCAGCACCGATGCCGAGGGTGTTGCATCACGTACACAAATGTCCTTGCTGCCTTCAAGTCCTGCTCTTAACGAGAGCGCTGGGCTCTGGAGAGGAATTTTCTCCCGGAGAAGAGCTGAGTCTGTTCCAGGAGGGTAAATCGGGCTGATGTGCATCCGGGCTAACAAATAGGAACCGCAGCACTTCCTAAATGAACTCGCTCTTATTTTTTTCCCCCATTTCCAGTTGGCAGTTTTTTTCCCTTTTTCCACTTCCTGAGCATTCCCGAGCTGCAGGAAGCTGCGTGCCCCGAGGAAGGCTGTGGTTACCAAAGTGCAGCAGAAATGAAACAGAAAGAAAAATGAGGATTTTTAAAATTTATTTATTTTTTGTTTGTTTGAGCCTGAGGTGATCCTTCAGGGATGTATTGAGGCCGCTGCTTTAAAGTGCTGAGGAACATCCCCCATGTGAATTTATGGGGGGAAAATAAACAAGAAAGGCGGAAGAAATAAACGAGAAAAGTGAAGGAAAGGCTCTTTTGGAACTCGACTCCCTTAAATGTCGTGCCTTGCAGCGCTGCTGGTGGTGAACCCCGGTATAAGGGGAGTTGTTTCTCCGTCAGGATGCATTAAAGATGTTTCACTTTGTAGCCTGGAGAAATGCGGAGAATTCCAGGTGGGAAGGGGTTTCCTGGTGCTAAATGAGGTGCCGGGGTGTGAAGGGGACAAGGGAGAGGATTGGATCGGGCCGGGAGCTCTCTGAAGTGATTTTCTCTTTAACCGAATCTATATTTTCTAATAGCTTTTCATAATTTCGTAATCGCTGGCAGCGTTATTTATGTACATAACTAGGGGCTGTAATTACGGAGAATGAAAATGGGTAATTATTTAATTAGGATCCATAATGAGGCTGTGTGGGGGAGCTTGGAGGCAGACGTGTCTGGTTAGCAGCACTGGCCTAGACCTTGTGCTGTGTCGTGGAGGGCAAGAAAGTCGGGATCCAGGAGGATCCAACCAGGATTTGGGCACGGGAAAAACGCTGCTGCCGGCTGGGGAAAGCTTTATCCCTGTCCCGAAAAAGGTTCGGTAGCCTCGCACTCGGATCTCTCACAGCAGAGCCTGGCAGGAACATCCCGCTCCTCCTGGAAGTTCCTTTTCCGTGCCGAGGGAGAAGCCGCAGAGCTGAGCAATGCCGGATTTCCCGGGAATGCTGGCAGCTTTACTGCCCAGGGAGAGCGGAGGCGCCCCTCGAGCGCTCGGAGTTAATTGTATCGGGTGTTTAGCGGCTCTAAAGACCACCCAGAGAGCCGTAGATCTTCGCAGGTGGAAAACTCCCTGGCAGGACCGAGACTGCAGCTCCATTTCGCACCTCCAGAGCCAAAGCCCCGCCAAGGATGTGCCCCCAGGGAAGCTCGCGGTGCGGGCGGCTCCAAGGGCAGAGCTTCTTGAGAAAGAACCAGAAAGGGACAACCCTGCTGCCCCTGGCATGGATATCAGTGCCCCCTCCGGGAGCGGAGAGTGACAAAATCAAAGCCAGCAGCTGTTTTATTAAAATTTAAACAGCTGGGGTGAAACCCTGGGAGAAACAGCCCCCGAAGAGAGCAGGGCAGGGCTTCAGGGAGTGCCCCTGGCTCAGGAACATCTCCCTGAGCTTGGGCCCTGGCACGGGAGAGGTCACTGCGGCGGCAGCTCTGTGCCAGCAGCCTGAGGGCTCGCAGGGCTCCTCGCTGCTGGGTGAGGAACGTTCCCTGCAGGGGGATGGCACCGGAGCACGGGCACAAACCTGGGTTTCCTCCTCAGCCCTGTCGGTAAGCGTTGCTGTATTTCCCCTGGGGTGCCCGAGCCAGCGGCGGAAAAATCGCTGAACACTCCGGGGATGGGGAATTTCTGTTGGGTTTTTGGTTCTGAGGAGGAAGGGGCTGGGCAGAGCAGGCCCAGCCCCGGCACTGGTGATGCTGCAGGGACCTGGCTGCCCTGCGGCCCCGGTGACAGCAGCTGTGACTTCACCCGCGCTGCCAGCGAGGGCCAGTGGCCGCCGTGTCTCATGTGCCCTGTCTGGGCTGCGATGTGAGGCCAGCCCGGGGGCACAGCCCGGCTCAAACTGCTCCCAGCACTGCCAGGGTGAAAACTCTGGTTTTAGTGCAGGGACGGAGGGTACAACAAAGCAGGAATTCCATCCAGCCTCCTGGGAAGCCTTTCCCTTTCCCTTTCCCTTTCCCTTTCCCTTTCCCTTTCCCTTTCCCTTTCCCTTTCCCTTTTCCTTTCCCTTCCTGGGATTTGGGTCCTCAGCAACTTGTGAGGGCAAAGGCTCAGCTGACAAATGACAAATAAACTGTTTGGAAACGAGGGGGAGCAGGAGCAGAATATCAATTTCTCCTTAACAATTATTCTCCCATGACTCGTCCACGAGAATAAAGCCCTGGGGATATCTTTGTGCTGGAACACGACACAGAGAATGAAAACATTTTATCCCGGACATCCTTAAATTCTCTGTTTATCAGGTGACGGTTGAGAACCCAGGGCCCAGCCCTTTGCTGCCTGTCCGTGCTCTGCAGAACCACAGGGGCAGCAAACACTTCCATCTCACCAGGGATCAGCTGACGGGGACAATGCCCTGCCCGAGGTGAGCACTGAGGTGTCCCCCTCGCAGCCAGCAGTGGAGTCAGGACGTTTCTCGCTGCTCCTCCGAGGCAGGAGATGAGCAACGTGCCCGTTCCCTGGCTCTGGGGAGCTTGGCACCGTCCCCGCAGGGAATTGCCTCGGAATTGGCTCTGCTTCTCACCGTGCCAGCTGCTTTTTAAACAAATTATTGTATCAGGTTATAACAGTGCCTCCATTCAATTCCTTCTAGCGAGAAATCAGTTTTCCTGAAATTGCCTTCTCACCTCCATAATCATTACCCAGCAAATTGCCTCGGGAGAGAGGCTGGAGCAGGCCAGGGGG
The DNA here is from genome assembly GCA_013397935.1 of Dasyornis broadbenti. Taxonomy (NCBI): domain Eukaryota; kingdom Metazoa; phylum Chordata; class Aves; order Passeriformes; family Dasyornithidae; genus Dasyornis; species Dasyornis broadbenti. Next base: position 92,297 of record VZRN01003362.1, read on the forward strand.
TGGGCTCTGCTCTGCCTGTGCTCAGCGGGAGATGGAGCAGGAAAATCCATCAGGATCTGCCCCCAGGGTGGGGACTGTCCATGTCCTGGAACCCCAGGGATGGCTGGATCCTGGATCCCAAAGGATGCTGCTCCTGGCACTCTCAGAGGGTATGAACTCCCTTCCAATCAGTTCCCTGCTCTGCCTGAAGTGGGAAGGTTTGGGAGGAACTTAAACGCTGGGTGTCCCTCAGAGCTCAGGACTGGAGCTCAGCTGTTGTTCTCCAAAAGGAAACCTCAGCCTCCCAGTGAAGAATTCATTCCCAATATCCCATCTAACCCTGCTCTGTCAGCGTGAAGCCATTGCCCCTTGTCTTGGCACTGCTCTGGTGAAAAATCCCCGAGGAAAGACTCGGCTTTTCTGCGGGAAAGGATGGGGCAATCAGCACGGGCTAAACCAGGATTAAAGCAAATGAACCTCAGCCAGTGGCTGTTAGAGCTGCCTTGAGATCTCCAAATCGGGAGCAACGCCGGGGTGAGCTGTGGGATGCGCGGTTTTATGAGCCAATTATTGACCCTTTCCCGCTGATTTCAGCAGAAGAACTGCGGAGGGTTTGTGTTCGTTGTCTCACGGGGTCAGAAGCTGCCGTTTGTCGAGCCATGCTCGTGTCCTCCCCGCGCTGCTCTGCACAGCCCTGACCTTGGCAGCTCTGGGCCCCAGCAGAGCCAACATCTGGCTGGTCGCTGCACAGCTGGGCCCTGCCTGCTGCTCCCAGGGGGAGAGAGAAGGTTGTTCTGATGGGAATGAGTGAGAAAAATGACCAAGGGAATGTCTTGTGCTTCACAGCGCCTCTGCACCGTGCCAGGAACCCCTGCACCGCGGGCACGTCGCTGCTGCCAGGGGCCGGCACCGCTGCTGCTTCCCTTCTGCTTCATTGTCCTCAAGAACCACTGAGAAGTGATGAAAATGGGAGGGAAAAAAGCTCAAAAAGCTTTGCTGCTGCTCCCCTTCCTCCCTCTCCCGCCCGTGTGCCAACGTGGAATTTGGAAGATGCTCTCCTCGCAGTCACTGCTCTCGCATCGCAGGCTGGGTGGGAATTTCGATCTCCTTGGGATGAGTTTGAAAAGGAGAAACCAGCGTGACTCAGAGCAGCACAGGCTGAGGATGTGTCCTGGTTTTTCACCTGTTCCTGATGGATCCTTTTGGAATCTGCCCTGATTCCTCATTTCCCCTGCGAGGACCTGTCCTTCTCGCTGTTTTGCTGCAGGGAAGTTGTTTGGTGTTTGCATTTCGCTGGCTGTGCTCACATCTCTGTTTAACTTCTGCAACTTCATTTATCTCCTCAAAAGCTTGAGTTTCTGGCAGATTCTGCGAGGGGAGATGACCTGGACTGGTCCTGCAGAGACCCCGGGCTGGGAGGAGCAGCCTGGGTCAGTCCCTCCCCTCCTCTGTGCCCAGAAAAGCTGTGAAAGGATGCTGGGGCTGCTTTCTGTGCCTTGGATGTTCTCTCCTTTCCCGCTGGTGCTCCAGCACCATCTAGAGTCCTCCCCAGGCTCAGGAGCTGCTCCAGTGCCACTGGGAAAGGGTCAGACACCGAGCCAAGCCGAGATCTGAGGGACATTTGCAGCTTTTCTGGCCTGAACGCTAAACGGGACAGGGGGCTTGGAGAAAAAAACCCAAACCAACCCAAAAAACCCCCGTTTTGACAGCAGCTGCCCAGCACAGGCTGGGGTTGGGCCACAGCACACCTGGTGTTGCTCAGAGAGAGCACAAAGCCTCGGCCTGAGCTGCAGGACAAGTCATGAAACATTCATGGGGGCTTCTTTGGTTAAATAGCATTAAAAATTCATCGGCGTTTGGAGCTCCCAGCCACCAGCTGTACCTGCCAGGGATGGAGAAGTAAATAAGAAAAGCCTTTATTCCATGGGTTCTTTCCGTCTGTTCAGCTGCTCTTGGTTTTGCAGACTGGGGCAGAGGAGGATGAGGGATTTCTGTTCCACCAGAGCTCTGCAGGAGTAAGAAAATCATCTCCTGCCCCACCACAGCCCAGCCATGGGGCAGAAACTCTTCTTTCAGCAACAAGAAATGAAGTGGGGAGGCAGGAGTCCAGCTGAGAGCTGCTGCCCGACCTCTGCTGCTCCTCGCGTGCCGCAGGCAGGGATAATCCATCCCCTGGGGAGCTGAGGCTGTTTCCCTGGGGGAGGTCAGGGTGGGGAGGATCTCCCTGGGTGCTGGGGCCCCACCAGCCCTTCCTGGCACAGCCCTTCCCCTGTCGTCGGCTGCAGGGATGGGGATGGTAAAAAGCAGCTCCAGGCTTTTCTCTGATTTTTTTTTTCCCACTTCAGGAAGTTTTGATCCCGCTGCTATCAGGCCTGGCTGGAGCTGCAGCCCCTCAGCAGCTCCTGGGGCTCCTCCTGTGGCAGGGAACGGGAGGGGAAGGGGGGGCAGCAGGTGGGAGATGGGTTTGGGGCTGGGGCAGCTTCGCAGCTGCTGCTCCCGCTCAGGGTGACCCCAGGGAGGGACGGGAGCGTCCCTTGGGACACCTGGAGCAGCAGGGGATGGAGGGGGGGGCCGAGCGAGGGCCCTGGCAGCAGGAAAGGGGGGTTTGGGAACGAGCAGAGCCTTCAGCGCATGCACAGGAACCTGAGCTGTTGCCGGGCTCCGAGCGCTCGGCTCTGCTGCTCCTGCCATGGTGAGCAGCGATCCCACACCCTGTGCCCTCCAGAACCTGTCCCTGCGCTGCCCTGGGCTCCGCTGCTCTCCCCAGAGCTCGGCCCGGCCGGAGCAGCCCCTGAGCCGCGCCGAGGATGCCCCACAGCCCCGGGAGGGGAGCGCAGAGCACACACGGTGGGTGAGGGCCTGTGGGAGCCAGGGGGGGCTCTGGGTGCTGCCCTCTGACAGAACCCGCGGCTCAGCTCAGCTCCTGCTGCGGGAAAAGAGCAGCCGAGCCCTGGGAATCACCGCAGGGAGAGCCGTGAGAGGCGGACAAACCACGCTGGTCCTCCCTCCCTCTCTCACAGCTCCTGCTGAGGCGACTCTGGGGGCCCTGTGCAGCCTCAGGAGGCTGCTCCTGCTGCTGGGGGTGGCCGTGCTGCTGGCGGGGACGGCGGCGGCGACGTGGCTGCTCGGTCAGTGCCCCTCAGGACAGCCCTGCTGCCGCCCTGAGAGCGAATTCGGGGTGCCAGCAGCGGGGTGCTGGCGATGGCAGCTCCCTGGTGTGGGATGGGGGCGGGAGAGGCTCATCCCCCTCATCCCGTGGGCAGGAGTGCCCCCAGTTTTGAGCATCTTCTGGTGCTGCCGGGCTGTATGAGCCCACCCTCGGCCCCTTCCGTGTCTCCTGAGCCCACCCTCGGCCCCTTCCGTGTCTCCTGAGCCCACCCTCAGCCCCTTCCGTGTCTCCTGAGCCCACCCTCGGCCCCTTCTCTCTCTCCTGAAGTGAAGCACCTGAAGCAGCCCCAGCCAGGCCAGGGCTCTCCCCAGGAGCAGGATCTGGATGCAATCCCAGCGTGCGACGATGGTGAGGAGGAAGAGCCCGTGGTGCGGGGGCCTCCCAGCACAGGTTTGTGCCTTTGCTTGATGTGACGGTGATGGGGAGAGGGGAGCCAGGCCCGGCCAGGACAGAAAAGAGGCGCTTTAAAATCAGAATCTGCTGCATTTTGCGCTTGTTTTGCTTTTCTCTGCTGAGCCCCTCAGCACTGCAGCTTCATTGCATGCAGGGATCCCACAGCAAAGGCCTGTGACCCCTCTGGCCGGGTTCATCTACAGTTTTTAACTCAAATGGCTCTTGCTGGGGTTTAGGGTGGGTTTTTTCTTTCTTTAGCTGTGCATGACCCCACACAGAGGGAGGGAACTCGCAGGCTGGCTGTAATGGAATGGCTTTAGTGTCTTTCAGGATAAACAGCAGCAATTCCCTGCTGGAGGCACGGCTGGAAGCACGGCCTGGCTGGCTCCTGGTGTGCCACGAGCGCTGGAACCCCTCCCTGGGCACCCTGCTCTGCCGGCAGCTCGGGCACCTCAGGTGGGCACGGCTCCGGCTGCTGCTCCTGCCCTTTCCCAAGGGGGATGATCTTGGCAGGAGCAGCTGCTGGGGGTTTGTCAGGGCCGCAGAGCCAGGTCACACCATTCCCTCGGGAAACCAGGCCTTGGGACCTGCAGGAGCAGCTCCAGAAGGTCCTTCCAGCCAAAAATTCATTCCCAGCCGCCAGAGCTGCAGGATTGTGATGCTCCCGTGGCAGGGTCACATTCCTGACCCCCTTCCTGGGACAATTCCTGCAGGATGATCCAGCAGAAAGCAGTGAACCTCACGGATGTTCAGGTGAGGGAAGGGCAGCAGTTCCTGCAGGTGAGGCCCCACCAGGGAGGCAGCCTGGAGCACGAGTGGCAGCTCAGGTGAGGGCAGCTCTGGGCCGAGCAGGGTTTGTTAAACCTTGTCTCAGGTTTAACCACAGAAATGTGCGGATGCTGGGCAGCAAACCCCACTTTGGGCACTGCTGCAGCCACCCTGGTGCTCCCCAGGGATTTTGGTTGATAATTCTGACCAACACCTTACCCCACACAGGAGCAGCTGTGAATCCGGTCGGATCGTGGCTCTGCAGTGCTCAGGTGAGCGATTCCCTCCTCTCCCGTGTCCCCAGGATCCCTCCCTGGATCCAGCAGCTTCTTTTCTCCTGTTTCCCCGCTCCCCTCGCCCTGCAGTGCCAAGGGCTGGGGCTGGAGCCTCTCGCACCCCGTTCCTTGCAGAGTGTGGGCTGCAGGCAGGGGCCCTGCGAGTGGTGGGGGGCACGGACGTGGCCCCCGGGCGCTGGCCCTGGCAGGTCAGTGTGTGCCAGGGCTCCCAGCACCGCTGCGGGGGCTCCGTGCTGGCCCCCGAGTGGATCCTCACGGCCGCTCACTGCGTGCACAGGTACCTGAGCTCCCCGTGCCTTTCCCGGGCTCCCTGTGCCCGTCCCGGGCTCCCTGTCCCTGCTGCTAGCCCAACCCCTGGTTCTCATTGCCCTGCCCTCATGGCACTCCGCTCTGCTCGGTTCCAGGCAGGTCCAAGACCCTGCCTGGGTGGTTTTTGCAGGAATTGTCACCCACAGCTCCCTCAAGGCCGAGGCCGGGCTGCTGGTCCGGGAAATCATTCCCCACCCTCTCTACAACGACAGCAGCCTCGACTACGACATCGCCCTGATGAGGCTCCAGGTGCCCCTCAGATTCTCAGGTCAGGGCTCTCCTGGTGCTCTCGTGCCCTTGTGTGGAGTTTTCTGTCCCACCCCACAAGGAAAAGCTGCCCAAACCCAGCCTCTCCTGAGCCTGTCCCTCCAGGGCAGCTTGTGCAGAACCACAGTCCCACAGTGGTTTGGGTTGGAAGGGATCTGAAAGCTCACCCAGTGCCACCAGGGACACCTCCCACTATCCCAGGGTGCTCCCAGCCCCATCCAGCCTGGCCCTGACCCTCTTTGCAGGACGCCCATCCCGCCCCGAGGTGCTGGGAGGTGGCTGTGGGAGCTGCAGCCCCTCAGCTCCAGTGCCAGGAGCCTTTCCCACGGCAGGCTGAGGGCTCTGCAGCCCCTCCCTGACAGAGCTGTGCCCTCTGCCCCTCCCTGTGCCCCATCCCAGGTGCCATCCGTGCCGTGTGCCTGCCGCCCTCCCGCCAGGACCTGCTCCAGGGCACGCAGTGCTGGGTGTCCGGCTGGGGCTCCACCAGCCCTGACCAAGGTGAGCTCCCACCCTGCTCCTGTCCCTCAGCTCTGCCTGGAGCCTTTCCCCTGCCCCATGCAGCCCCTTCCATTCCATTTGTGAAATTCCAAACGCTCCCCCTGCCTTCATCCCCACCCTGCTCCTGAGGGCCTGGCCAAACCTCATCCCTCAGGCAATCCCCTCTCCCCTGCTCCCTGTGCTTTCCCTCCTGGCTCCTCTCTGTCCCTGTCCCCAGCCCAGGTGGCCGGGACGCTGAAGGAGGCCCTGGTGCCCCTGATTGGCACCAGGAGGTGCAACAGCTCCTGCGTGTACCAGGGCGAGCTCACGGGCAGGATGCTCTGCGCAGGGCACCTGCAGGGACACGTGGACGCCTGCCAGGTAGGGCTGGGGGCAGGGACAGGGGCTGGGGGTCCTGCAGCCACCCTGGGGAGCCCTCGAGGAGGCACAGCCTGCCCTGAGCTTTGGGGGCTCCTGGAAGTGCTCAAGGCCAGCTTGGACGGGGCTTGGAGCAGCCTGGGGTGGTGGCCCATGGCAGGGGTGGCACTGGATGAGCTTTAAGGACCCAGCCCAGGCCGGGATTCTGTGATCTGCCCCACAGGGCGACAGCGGGGGCCCCCTGGTGTGCTGGGATGGATCCACGTGGCGCCTGGTGGGGGTTGTGAGCTGGGGCCAGGGCTGTGCCGAGCCCAACCACCCCGGGGTCTACACCAACGTGGCTCAGCTGCTGCCCTGGATCCACCAGGTCACCGAGGTGAGCCCAGCTCTGTGTCCAGCCCGTTCCACAGCCTTTGTTCCCTACACCAATCCCAGCTCAACTCTTTCTTTGCTGCACAAGCCCCTGGCACAGCCTCTTTCATGGTTCTGATTCCTCTTTTGTTTCCTTTCTGACTGATTTTATTAGATCCACTAGAAACCAGGCAAGGACAAGACTCCACAGAGCAACACTGCCCTTCCCACAAGCCAAGAACAGGCCAGGACTGGCTCATCCTGTGTCCCAGGAACCCAAACAGGCTCCCAAACACGCTCAGTATAAATAGTTTATTAAAGAAAATAGCAAATTACAGTTCTGTGAACGATCAACAGGGGAGAAGTGTTTTTCAAAATAGCTGTATTTTTGGACTGCTGTGTTTAAAGGGGCAGGGGATCCTGGGAACACTTGGAGGGTGGAAAAACAAAACCAGAAGGGTTCTGCAAGGACTGAGGTGCCATGAAAGCCTCAGCCCCTGCACAAACACTTGGAAATGGGAACAGAAGTGGGACAAAAGTGCCAATGACAAGGGGACAACAGGAGACAACAGAATAAAACATTAAATTGTGACTGAAATTCTCTAAGCACTACCGGGCAGGAAGGACTTTGCAGCACCTTGGTCTCTGGATTTAGTGAATGTTCAGTGAGTTTTCCAATTAAAAGAAATGTAAAAATCCAAGTGTCAAAGCCTTTTGTGACTTCAAGGACAATGCTGTGAGTGCACCCTTCATTCCCTTTTTATATTGGTTTACATTTCTCCCATTAAAGGACAGAAAACATAACACCACAAAGACACCCAACAAAAACATAAAGGAATGAGCTGAACTGGCTTCTACAGCTGGGAAAGTGAGACTGAAAAATCCTATGTCAGTTTTAAGGTATTTTCCATGAGAAAGAAGAGAATTTTCCTATTGGTGTGAAATCCTGTCACCTGCCCAATGGTTCACTCAGCACAGGATCTCCTTTCCCCACATCCCCCCCAAAACTGCGTCTCCCTTGAGCTCTGCTCCTCAGGCGAACCTGAGGAGGGAAAGTTTGGCACTTCCTGAAGGACATGGAAAGCTCTCCAGGGCTGTGGGCACCGCGTGTGATTTGTGGGGCCAGCAGAGGTCACAGAGGGGCTGCAGGTCCCCGATGTAAAACTGCATAGATGAGTGAGAGCTGGGCACTGCCAACGCCCCGCAGGGCCCTGAGCCCAGCAGGAGATGAGGTTACACCAACACTGAGCCACGAAATGCTCCAGGAAGCACTTACCCCAGTTTTTCAGACCAGTACAAACAAGAAAGGTGAAATCAAGAAAATATTTGGAAGCGTCACTTTGCTGCTGCTGTGCCACGAGACGCCCGTGCAGGTGTAAACACGGAGTCACTTGATCCTGGCCAGCGCCGCCGCTCTCCTCTCTGTGTTCTGGAACAAGGCTCGGATCAGGCTCTTCACCTCAGCTGCCGAGAATTCCTCTGCCAGAGGCCCCTTCCCGTCTGCCCACCTGCAGGGGAGAGAGGGAGAGCTTTATTTCACCTGCCTGCCCAGAAATGGCACCTCAAACCAACCTCCAAGGACCTGTGCAGGGTCAGCAATGCAGGTGTGTGAATTCAGGACTGTTAAGCCAGGTACACAAGGGTGGGAGGTGATTTTTGCACTCAGTACCTTTTCCTTCTCCTAAAGAAGCCTAAGGCCTGCCTGCAAAACTCCCATTTGCCTCCTAACAACACAAAAAAGGCATTTATGCCCTGCTGGAGGTAGAGTTGGGAAGCTTTGGTGACCTAGATGTTTCCAAGAGCAGTGCCCGGGGCAGGAGCTGCTTCCCCTGCACCTTCCTGGTTTTCCCTGCTGGGGACAGGGTGTTCTCCTGCCCCTCAGAGCTCTGGGGGAGGCAGCTGGGAGCAGGGAATGGCTGGAGAACCAGCTGGAAAGGAAAACACCTACTGATCCACAATTTCTTGGAGGTTGGCCTGCAGGATGATCATCAGCTCCTTGAACATCATCCACTTCTGCACATAGACTGGAACTTCCTCTTGGTACTTCTTGTTTTTGGCGTCTTCGAGCAGAGGGGTGAAAACCTGGGGTCCCTCCTCCACCATGATCCTGCAGAGCGAGTAGAGCCTGTCTGCATCCTCTGCTGAGATATCCTGGAACGGGGAGAGCAGGAACAGAGCAGCAGTGAGGTTCATTTTTGGGGTGCCAGGTGAAAAACGGGTGCCGTGAACACCTCGGACACACAGCGATCGTTGCTGTGTGAAATGGGATCTCGGGGAGAATTTCTGGAGCTGACAAACGCTGTCGCCAGCATTCCCTGTGTTACCTCCAGGGCTGCAATCCTGGTGACAATCTCTGCCAGGGCTGTGTTCAGCAGGGCCCCCATGGCCTTGCAGTACACGTTCACCGGGAGCACGTCCTGCCACACCAGGCCCAGCCTCTTCAGCTGGTGCAACACCTGCAGGGCAGCAGAAAGGACACGGGGGAAGGCACCAGGGCACCAGGTGAGTACAAACGGGGAGAGAGCAGGCTGAGAGAAGCAAAAAGCAATGAAATATCCTGCTACAGACACAGCCCAGGACTGAAAAACCCCAAACCATCCCGTCAGAAAATAGGATTTTTAGCAGTTGCCCGGCACTCAGGACTGAGATTGCACAGTGCACCCTCCCCAGGATCCCTGCAGGCACTGAGGTGTTTGGCTTTCTCTGCCCTTCTCACCTGCTTTATGGCTTTATTTGCTGCACAGTAATTCTCCTCATCATCCATGTTGGAAAAATTCCTGGCACTCGAGAGCCTCTCCAGGATTTCTCCCTTCTGCACTCGCATCTGGGCCAGAAAACACTCCATCCCTTTAGGAGCAAAAATGAGCAGAGAGAAGCAATTAAGCAATTAATGAATTTGCTCTGTTTACGCCTGTAAGTGTTGAATAATGAACTTGCTATAATGTTTTATTTTTAATCAGATTTTACAGTTTCCCAGAGCCAGTTTAACCGGTGAGCTCTTGTGCAGCTTGCATTGCTACAAAACAAAAAACCAGAGTGGCAGAATTAATTGTGGCTGACTCCTGTTAGCTCACACAAACTTATCTCTGAATTTATTTCTACAGAATAACTAATGGAAGTACCAAAAACTGAGCAGCAGATCCCAAAACACAGCGCTACATCCTGCTGGACGCTGAACTGCTCCTGGAACTAAATGCTGGACAAGACATGGGTTTTAAAGAGCCAAAACTTCCTAATTCAGAAAACGTTTTTGCCACTTGTCCAAAAATGAGCCGATCCACTGCTCGCACTGAGTGAGCAGCCACACCTCCACTAAACCATCCAGAGGCAGCTGCCAGGGTGAATTCCCACGTGATCCACGAGCAGATCTCGAGAGGGAAAGGTGGAATTACCCAGCCTCCTGAAGCCAGGCACCAGGTCCACGAAGGTGGCGGCGCCGTTGCTCAGCACGCTGGTGCTGCCGTAGCGGAACTGGTGGCCCAGGGTGAGCAGGTGGTGGGCGATGTACATGCAGTTGTTGTGGTGGATGGCAGCCAGCTGGGGCAGCTTCTGCAGGTTCTCCCTGGCCCAGCGAGAAGGGGGAAGGAAGAAATGGGTTTATTTAGAGCTGGTTCTGTCCAAAAAATAGCGGTGTCTGCGCTAGAGGAACGTGCGGTCTGTCAGGCAGATGGTGCAGGCAAGGCCTGACTGACATCAGAGTGAAAACATTTAACCTCTCACATCCCCACAGGAACTGAGTCTGAGATGGCACTGAGGCTGATTTTTGCTGCTGGAGCCTCTGGCTGTGGGGGCCAAGTGGGACTGTTCCAGCAGCATTATTCCCTCTCAGAACACGAAATGTGGACGCACTCACCTGTGGTATGTGGGCACCACCTCATAGAAGAGCTGGAAGATGTTGCGGACGCAGTCGAAGAGCTGCACACAGCTACAAGGGAAAGGAGGTTGGTGTCAGCCTGGCATTAATGTCTTGTTCACAGCTGACCCTCAGCCTGCCCCTGAACGGGGTTTTGTGAGCAGTGAAGCACTGGCACAAAGAGGGGATTGTCAGGATCAATGACAGCACTGTCAACCCTCTGGCTGTGCCGACCTTGAAGCTCAGTGTGGGAGGGCGATACTGAAACCCCAGAACAAAGGGGACAGTGTCCCTTCCCCTCCAGGTGTGCAGGAACACTCAGCTCTCTCTCTGCCCCTCAAGGGCAGCTGTTACCTGGGCAACTCTCCTGCTTCAGGGCTGTGGGCTCTGCTTTTTAAAGTTAACTTTATGTGGATCCTGTCTGTTTTTCCCCAAGAGCCCTGCCAGCTGCAGAGCTGGAGTTTTCTGCTTTCACAGCACAAAGACAGCCAGAACTCTGCTCACAGCGGGGGCCAGCACTTAGCATTGCGTTTGGAAAAAAGAGATGGGTTTGATTTTTCTAAAAACCTGAACTCCCAGGGCTGCTGAGCCCGAAGGAACAGCCTGCAGCAGTGTCAGTCTCCTGCCCAAACCCAGGGATGCATCCTCCAGCCAAAACGAGGGTAACTTTAGTGGCCGGTTCTAATTTTCAGTGCTTTCTACTCTTTTAAAAGTTCTTTAAATCTATTACCAGATGCTTGGAGTGCTAGAGGCTGACATCCAAGCTACTGAATAATAATTCCTACCAGAGATCCGTGCTGGCTGTGGCCTCCAGCAGGGTGTGATACGCCAGCTCCACGAGCTGCTGCACGGAGGAGCTGATGCGGCAGGTGGGCAGGTTCAGGGTGAACGGGCTCAGCCGGCTCTCACTGCCCAAATTCACTGTCCCGTTGTGCAGGAGGCTGGAGGCCCTGGGCATTTTCAGGTGGTCTCCTGTCCCAGGGCCGGGGAGCTCTGGTAGGGCTACACGGGAATCGGGTGTGATCTAAGGGAAAACAAGAGAGAGGGGTAATGGAAATCAGAGCTCAGGAAGGGGAAACTGCAAGACTAGAAAGCACTGAACGGCAGAGATTTAAGGCTCAAGGTAAACACAGCACTGCAGGACTGTTACAAAATATTTAGAGGTTGTTTTCCAGATGGAAAAGCTGTGTGAGGCACCCGCAGTCACCTTCACAGTGTTGTGTATTTCTGAGGTCATCAGGCTCCGGGCTGCCATGATCACATCCTGGCACTTCTTGTTGGCAAAGTGGGAATCCACGTTGCAGGCGTATTTCAGCAAGGCAGTCGTGTCTTCCTTCAAAAACTGCATCTTCTTCAGGGCTTTCTCAAATTCCTCTGTGGATTCGATCACCTGAGGAGAGCAGATGCGTCTTACATTAGCAGAGTCTCCTAAAATCACCAAAAAAAAGTTAAAATTGGGTATAAAAGCTGAAAGCAAAGGAAGAACGAGGTTTTGGAGGGCATTAACCACTGGAATGACACCACACTGGAGTGCCTGGGCTCTGTGTCCAAACCTGAGGGGGTTTTTGGGACCCACCTCTTTGTACTGCTCCAGTTTGCTGCTGTTGCTCGGGATGGAGTTCACCAGGCAGTTGTGGATGAGGCAGTCTGAGAGCTCCTCCCAGATGAGCTCCCCCAGCAGCTCTGCCAGGGTGACTCTGCCATCCTTCCTGCCTTCCCCAGGCTGCTCCAGAGGCACATCTGGATCCCAGAGAAGAAAAACGAATTTTAATGCAGCTGCTTGCTGGGCCAGACCCTTCACCAGTTCGAAAGCCTTTCCTCCATCTTCCTTGCACGTAAGGCTGATTAACCATCAGATATTCTAGAAAACTCTAATTAAATGAAGAAGATACTGATCATAACCAATTCCAAAAGAGAGGAACTACCTACTTAACAGGTATTTGTGCAGCACTTCAAAAATCAGCCTGATCTTGTCAAACACCTCCATGGGAGAGGCCTCATCCAAGGCAAACTCTTTGGACCTAAACCTGAGGATGAACACATCTGGCTGTTCCTCTGTGACTGGCTCCAGAGATGGGTATGAGATCAGCGGCTTCAGGATGTACTGCAGCAACAACTGGCCTGAGGAAAGGAGAAAAAAGAGGTTTTCCAACAGCAGATTGTGCCAGTGAGGTCCAGCCCTGACTATGCTGGATTTAGAGTTTCTGCATGAAGTAGAAGGAACAATCCCTTGATCAGGGAACAGCTAACGAGGTAAAACTTGAAGCACCAGACAATGAAACCACAGAGCCACAGATTAAAAGTACACTGAACTGTGAGGATCCAGGTTGATAATGGGATAAATATTTTCCTATTAATAACAGCCACGGCATTCACCTCAGTGGGAAACACAAGCCAGGAAGGAGAGAAGTCTTCCAGTGTCGTGCTGGAGTGAGCAGGATCTCACTGTCCATGTTCAAACAAGTCCAAACCATCCCCCTGAGCTCCTGGGGCTGTTTCTGGAGTCTGTCTTACCGAATTCTTTGAGCTTGGAGTGCAGCTCTCCCAGCACAGCCAAGGCCTGCAGCACAGCAGCGATGGTTGGGGCAGCAGCGTCCTCGTCCTGGGGCGGCACCGTGTGCAAGTGCAGCTGCGAGAGCCCCGCGGCCTCCAGGCTGCTGCCTTCTGCACACAGAGAGACCCAGCGCTGTCACAGTGCCACAGCAGAAGCCACCACCCTCAGCTGAAGCAAAGATCTGCCCCTCCCCAGAGCAAGGGCTCATTCAGCCCCTCAGCCCAACAGTTTTGCTGCATTTCCCATCTTGCAGGTGGAAACAGGCACGGCAGCGGGGCAAAAGGAGGGAAACGAAGCCTGTGAGCACCTTTGGAAGGAGGAAGCTTCCACACAATCAGCTTCTGCCACTCCTCCCCGAGATGGTAGATCATGTTCTGTGTCTGCACCGTGAGCTCTGTGCCCAGGGCCTTCAGGATCTTCAGCTCAAAGCCCCTGCGGGATTCCAGGTTCCTGAGGCTGCTCCGTGCCTGGCGGGGGAGAGCACACACAGCTCGGGTAAGCGCAGCCGCTGCCCGTGAAAACCACCCTGTGGAATTCATTCATGGATTAACCAACACTGCCAGGGGTCACTGGTACCTTTTCCAGCTGCTGGGCTGCTGTCACGTATTTCTTCTCCAGCAGTGCAGCGCTGCACTCTTTGATAGCTGTATCAAACTGCAAAGGCACGCAGGTGTCACTGCAGCTCTGCTCTTACTCGGCAATTTGTAAGCTACAGCCACTCAGCCAAAAGAGAAGCCCACAGTAAGGTCTCAGACCAAGGAGCAAGATTTTCTGCTCCCTCTCCTCACCTCCTGCAGCTTTTTCAGGACGCTCAGGACCAGTGTGTCCCTCTCCAGCTGCTGCTTCAGCTCAGTGAATTCAGCAACAGCGACATTTAGATCTCGCTGGACCTAAAACAACAACATTCTTCAGTTCACTGACAGCAGTTGTTAGCACACACACTCTTCTCTTCCTTGAAATTTCATTTACCACTTATTTCTGTTCCTAGAATAATTCAGTGAGGAGGAAAACAACTCCATCCATTTTATTCCTGTGTCACATCCCCTGTCACCGCCAAGGCTGGTCCTTCTCTCCAGAGGACACTGTGACACACTTTCCCACCTACACGAGAGTGACAATCCCTTAATTACAGCTCTTAACTTACACCCTGGTGCCACCTCAAGGCATTCTCTAGGGGTGATATCACCCCAGGATCTTGGTCACAGAATCATGGAATATCCTGAGCTGGAAGGGACCCCCAAGATCATCGAGTCCTGCCACCCACCCCAGAATCCCACCATGAAAGTGTTGTCCAAACACCCCCTGAACTCTGGCAGGCTTGGGGCTGGGACTAAACACCCCATGGTGGGGTGGGGGCTCCAGATTTGGGATGAAATGGAGCAAAATGTTCCCCCCGGAGTCACCTCGTTCTCGATGCCCGCCTTGAGCAGGTCAATGTTGTTGGACAGCCCTTCCACCTGTGCCACCAGGTCCTCTGCACTCTGCATGCTGGGCAGGAACTCGCTGTACTTCTTGTTGATCATGGTGCACACCTCTCCCTAGGGACAGCAAGCAGCGGGACAGGGTCACCGCGGGGGAGCAGGACAGGACCCCCGGGAGCAGGGTGAGAGAGCCTGACAGGGGTGGGCACCCCTTGACCAGGGCTGGACACCCCAGTCCAGACCAGGGCTGGGCACCCTGGGATGAACCAGGGCTGCGCACCCCTTGACCCAAGGCTGGGGACTCCGGGATGAACCAGAGCTGGGCACCCGGGGCTGAACCAAGGCTGGGCACCCTGATCCGACTGACCCAGGGCTGGGCACCCCGTGACCCAAGGCTGGGCACTCCGGGATGAACCAGGACTGGGCAACCCAGTCCAGACCAGGGCTGGGCACCCCGAGCTGACCCAGGGCTGGGCACCCCTGCCCGGACCGGCTCCGCCGCAGCGCCGGCCCCGCATCTCTCCCCCCGTCCCCCGTCTCTCCGCCGCTCCCGTCCCTTGCCTTGAGCTCCTCGACGCGGCGGGAGAGGCGCCCGACGCGGGCTCCCAGGTTCTCCTTGTCCAGGCGGCCCGAGTGCGCCAGCACGGCCGCCACCAGCGAGCCCGCCCTGGCCGCCATGGCCGCCATGGCCGCGCGCGCTACGGCGGCCGCGAGGGACACGGCCCGAGAAGGGAAGCGACACCGGGGCCGCGGGTTCGAGGCTGCGCGGGGACAGCCGGGGATGGGGGCTCGGGGGGACACGGAGATGCCGGGGAACACGGAGATGCCGAGGGGACACGGAGATGCCGGGGGCTCTGCGGCTGCTGCAGGGCTCTGTGGGCGGTGTTACGGTGGCTGCTGGGGGCACAGCAGTGCATGCTGGAGGTCTGTGCCTGGGGGGACAGCAGTGGATGCTGGGGGTCTGTGATTGTCGGGGTAAGTGACTGGAGAGGGACATGGAAATACTGGGGGCTGCTCTCCCCAGCTGCTGCAGGGGTCTCTGGTTGCTGGGGGGCTCCGTGGATGCTGCTGGGTTTTGAGACTTGGGGGTCCTTGACTCCTGAGTGTCCCTGGCTGCTGGGGGACCCCAGTGTCAGCCCCCCACGCCCTCCCTGCCCTCCCCCGGGTGCCAGGCTGTGCTGGGCCGAGGAGGAGGCAGCTCTGAGCCCCTCGTCCATCCCCAGCTGCCGGGGGAGGGAGGACCAGCCCCCGGCATCCGGTACCTGACGCAGCCCCGGGCGGGTGGTGCCCTGCGGGGAGCAGCTCTCCCCACGTCCTGCGAGCGGGCCAGAGCCAGCACAGCCCTGCCATGGCGAGGAGAAGGGCCCTGAGTGCCTGGGCACTGCTCGCCAGCCTGGCCGTGGCCAGCTGGGGAGTCCGAGGTGAGTCCGAGCTGTGGGGTCATCAACTGGACACTTGCCAGGTCCCTGGAGATGCTGGGAGGGTGCTGGGAAGGAGCCCCAAGGCTTGGTGGAGTTTTCCGCTGGGGAATGAGGATGGGGAAAAAGGAATCAGTGCAGAAAGGATGGGAGAGTCTGCTTTTTCCAGAGTTTTTTTTTCGGGACAGCCTGATGTGATGTTTCACCTCCACGAAGGATCTCCGAGCTCTGCACCGCTGCTGCGACTCAGAGGTGAAGCTCTCTGCTCTCTGTTCCTCTCACAGGGCAGAAGATATTCGTGAAGGAAGTCAGTGGCAAGGTGTTCTTGGAATGTGTGCGGGGCCAAGGTGACCAAAACATCACATGGTGGAAGGACGGGAATGCCATTGGAAAGCAAGCACATCTGGACCTGAGTGCAGTTTATGACGATCCCAGAGGGGTCTACACGTGTGATACAGGAAAATCCAGGAAAAGCCTCCAGGTGCACTATCGAAGTAAGTGTTGCACGCCTGCTTTTCTAGAGCCAGAGCTGCTTGGAGTTTTCACCCAAGCAAAGTCTTGAGGGAATTTCCCATTGCCTGGGGGTGTCTCCACCAGTTTGCTGCAGCTTCCTCTGCGTGTGGTGTCACTGTGAGAGCTTTGCAGCGTTGTTCAGTGCCATGGCCCTGCACTGAGTGTGGGGGACATGGGGCAGCTTGTGCCACTGCCCTGGGCCACACGGCAAACCCGGCTGGTCTCTGTCGGCCTGGGGCTGGGGCCTGGGCTGGCAGAGCTGGCTGGGAACTCTGGCTGTGACCCTGCTCTCAGTGGCCGTGTCCTTTTGGGCTTCCAGTGTGCCAGAACTGCATCGAAGTGGACGCTCCCACCATCTCGGGCATCGTCATCGCGGATGTGGTGGCCACGCTGTTCCTGGCGGTGGCCGTGTACTGCATCACCGGCCACGACAGGGGACACACGTCACGAGGTGAGGGACGGGAGAGCCCCGAGGGCTGGGCCTGGGCCTCTTCAGGGGCTGTGAGTGGTACCCAGGGGCTGCAGCCAGGGTTTGTTTGTAAACGTTCCCCACATTGCCCATGGCTCCTTCACCTTCTTTCTTCCTTCAGCTTCTGACAGGCAGAACCTCATTGCCAACGAGCTCTACCAGGTGAGTGTGGGGGACACCCTCAGCACCCCTGTGTGGAGAGAATCTTGCCAAAGGCTGATCCAGCTCCCCCTCCCAGGGCTGGGCAGCCACACTTGTGGCTCATCTCCCGTTTTTTTTCTCCTCCCAGCCCCTCAGAGAGCGGGAGGATGAGCAGTACAGCCGGCTGGCTCCTGCCCGCGCCCGCAAGTGAAGTGGGAAGGCTCTGAGACCGTGACTGCCCTCGTCAGCTTGGAGACCCTGCAGGATGGGCTGCTTGGAGCACCGTGCTCATTCCATGACCTCTTGCACCTGTGTATTCCTGCCATTAAAGACGAGCCTGTCCCACAGCATCCCTGCTCCAGTCCTTGTGTCGAGGCCCCTGGGGGAGGCGCACACGGGATGGGATCTGGTGTCTGGGAAGGTGCACACAGGATGGGATCTGGTCTTTGGGAAGGTTCACATGGAATGGGATCTGGTCTCAGGGAAGGTTCACATGGAATGGGATCTGGTCACTGGGAAGATGTACACGGGATGGGATCTGGTCTCAGGGAAGGCCAGGTCTCCACTCCCCAGCCCTGAGCAGACACAGCTCACATGGTCTGAGTCCCCAAAATGGGACACAGGCACAGACACAGCCAGCAGCATCACCTCAGCCTGGGAAGGACAAAGAAATATTCCTTGGTGCAGGAAAACACAGAGGCAGAGCTGTTGTCACTGGGTGGGTGCTGATCCTGCTGAGACCAGGAGCGTGTGGGATGGCACTGGCTGGGCCAAAAGCTGGAGCAAACTTTGGGGTACATTTATGTACCCCAAAAATTGTGGTAGAAGCACCAGGATGTAGCAAAATTTAGACTTTTTGAAGTCAAATTTAGGCCTTGTACACCCAGAGTGGTCCAAGTGTCTCACACCCCAGTGGTGGGAATGTCCTGCACGGCCGGGCTGAGCAGGCGTCCCTGCAGCAGCGCTGGTTTGCAGAAGGTGAGAACATGGCCCTGAGTGGTTTTGGAGCTGCTGGGGGTTAGTGCTCTGTGTATCTTGTGATCTCCCTGCTCGGGCTGTCGGGCCCTGCGTGGTAAATGAGCCCAGCTGTGCCTCCAAACCACATCCTGCGGGTGCATGGAGCTGCTGGGTGTCACCTCCCCTCAGGGCCTGAGCCACCCCCAGCCTCTCTCTGCTGCTGCTTGCTCTGCTCAGAGCTGCTGGGTGCTCACCTGAGCCGCCCCCAGCCCCTCTCTGCTGCTGCTTGCTCTGCTCAGAGCTGCTGGGTGCTCACCTGAGCCACCCCCAGCCCTGTTCTGCTGCTGCTTGCTCTGCTCAGAGCTGCTGGGTGCTCACCTGAGCCACCCCCAGCCCCTCTCTGCTGCTGCTTGCTCTGCTCGGCTCAGGAGCACGAACGGGGGTGGCTCAGCCAGGGCTCCACCTGAAACCTTCCCAGGCATCAAAGCAACTCGTGGGCCCTTCTTAACCCATCCCAATGCTGCTGTGGCATTTTGGGGTTTTTTTTTAACTGACTGCCTCTGTTCCTTTGGCTGCAAATGAAGGTCAGGCTGTGAAGGGGAAAGCAGAACGAGGACAGAGGCAAATCTGTCTGAGAAGAACCCACTCTCAGGCCAGGAAACCACCGGGAGCAAGTGGAGGCACTCAGGGCAGAAATTAAACTGGAGGGAAAACCAACTCGAGCAGGGAGAAGTGTGAGGGGGAAATGGAGACCAGGAACCACGAGTGAGGCTGCAGTCCTTTAATGAGAAGGAAAACTTCTCTTGCCAATGTGCTCATTTCTGTTCCCTGATGGCAAAGCCAAGCACACCCCAGCGTGGGACAGCGTGTCCCTGTCCTGTGGCCTCCTGGCTTATCCCAAAATGCCAGGGCCTCAGCAGAGCTGCAGGGAGCTGGGAACAAGCTGGGCACAAGCATTGAGCCCCGAGCGCTGCTGCCTTCCAACCTGTCGTCCCCGGGAATTTCAGAACCCCCTGGGTTCCAGGCCTGCATACACCTCGCGCTGGCCTTTCCGGATGGGCTGTGGGAACAGCAGAGAGCTTGGTTCAGGAATCCTTACCTGAGTCCACACAAAAGATGGAGAAAAGCACAGCAGAGCAGGGGCAGTGCATGGGGAGCTGCAGTTCTGCTCCCGAATAAATCCCTGGGCCAGCACCAGGAAAAGGGCTCCACCCTTGCCACCTTTTTCCCCCACTGCCAGGAGAACTTGGAGCTTGACTGGAATCTTCTTCAAGGATAAATGACCTGGCTATCAGCCCCAGCCCAGGCTATCCCTCCCCAGCCAGCAGGGAGGGACAGCACAAGGACAGTCCTCACCTCATAGTCCGGGTTTGGGACAGGGGGAGGACGCTGCATCTTCTGACCTGAAACAGAGGCACAGAGAGGGTGAATCCCTGGGGGTTCCTGTCATGAGGGACTTCCAGGATGATCCTGAGGCCAGGACGATCCAGGATGATCCCAGGGCACTCCATGGCTCAGCTGCCATGGCTTTATTCTGAGCTCTTAAAGAAGCAACTGCTGCCAGGGTTGGCTGCAGCACAACGGCCTGGAAAATGGGTTCCTAAAGGCAGGAAGCCTTTGGCACAGCAGCCACTCCCAGCCCTGCACAAAGGCAGCCTGGAGAATGCGTGTGGGAAGCAGGAGCCTTGTTTGGAAGCTCGTGGAGAGCAGAGGATGCTCAGCCAGGCGGTGGGGACGAGGCACTCATTGGGTGCTCAGCGGGTGCACGGGAGCAGGGATGGCTGCAGCGGCTCTCACCTCGAGGCCGGCTGTCCCCAGCGGCGCTGGCTCGGCCCTTCCTGCCTCTGCTGCAGTAATAGACCAGGATCAGCACCCCCAGGGTGATGAGCAGGTCTGCAGCGATGATCCCCGCCACCGTCAGCGCGTCCAGCTCCTCGCAGTTGGCACACACTGCCGGGGGTGAGCAGAGGCAGGGGTGCTCAGAGCCAGGGCCAGCCCCGGCCTCGCTCACCTCAGCTGGGAAGGGGAAAAGGGCAAACTGAAAGGAAAAGGGAGATTCCTTCTGCCAAAAATGGGCTCTCGGACTCTTACTGCCCACACAGAGCGGGAAGGGCCTCGGCAGCCGCACATTCACCAGCCCAGCACTGAAAATCGACTGCCAGCCCCCACAGCCTGCCACGGGAATGCACCAACGGAGGGGTTTTCACTCACCTCTGGCATTCAGGTACAGCTCCCGCTTCTCATTTCCCAGGGAACAGCTCAGGTTGGTGGGAGTGCTGTCGTGGTCCTTTATGATGAACTTGCCCTCCTCGATTGTCCCAGATGGATCCCATGTGATGCCCGCGTCGTCCAAGGGACACGTCACTGTCACCGTGGTGCCAGAAATCTCCACCAGGAATTGCCCTTGGGAAATCAGACCAATGGGGAAGGAAACCAAGGGGAAAACTCAAATATTTCTACCTGGGTTTTAGTCAGCTGCAGTTTTCATATGACACCAAATAGATAAGAATGCTGGTAAAATTCACTTACCCTCCTCTCCTGAATCTGCAAAACAGAAAATAAGGAGAGTTAAAAAGTCATCTCACTAGTGCCTCGCTGCTTGGTGCTGTTGGAAATGCCAAACCCTGCTTGGGGATCACTGGGAATAATTAGGGCCAATTCATGAAGGTCACTTTTTCCAGTCTGTGACACCACTATCAATTAATGAATACTGAATTTTTCTATCCTGCAATATTTGCAAAACTCAAATACTTCTGCTTGACTCTTGGTCCTCATTTTTGAGGCATACTTAGGGTTTTTAGCATATTAAATAATTCAGAAAGGCGGTAAAATATACCTACCCTGCTGAGCTGCTGTGCCAACTGCAAAAAAAAAAAAAAAA